>VWZY01012237.1:9526-63897 GCA_013399075.1 Chloroceryle aenea | reverse complement strand
AATCTAGCTGGGCACTGCTGTTTTCCATGTAAGTGAAAAAATGTTACTGTGAGATCCCATTAATGGCAAGAATGGGTTTGGAGCCTCATGCTGGAGACTGAAAGGCAACTTGGAAAGTATTTCCGGAGTGGCTCCTTAGAGCCTTCAATACTTGGATTAGTTTTCTGAAATTCTGAAGGAATCTTTTGCTTTTTTTCCCCCTTCTCTGCATTTTTGGTGCTGAACTTTTTCCGGTTTTCCCACACTCCTGCCTGTCATAGAGCAGAAACCACAAAAATGCAGCAAAGTCAAGTCTGTCCAAGGAGCTGCAATTCCATCTCCCAAGGATAAACATTTCCTCTGCCAAGAAGTGAGCACAGCACACCGGCATCTTCAAACACACATCCTTGCTGCCCAGCACAGAACCCAACCAGCACAGCCTCTCACCTGTACTAACATGAGCTACTCCACAAAGGAAATCAGATAGCAACCCACCAGACCTGCTGCTCACATCTGCCTTTGCTGACTTGACAACCTCTCCTAGGCTCTTGTTTTCTTTCTGAATAGTTTCAGGGGATTCATTCTGTGTGCTATCTCAAGATAGCAGGAGTACAGGCAGGAAATACACAAGCTTCCCCAGAGCAGTTCTGTCCAAGCTCCTTAAATACACCTTGCNTAAGGATATGAAGAACACACAGAAGACTTGCTCACATTCTTTCACAACACACAAAAGAGAAGACACACCAAGCAATGGAAAGGAAGGAAGCCTTCAAACAGTAAGCAACATCTCATGGTGAATGATTGCTGTTTTAAGGATAACACACACCAATCTACCTTAGAATGGCAAGCACTCTACAAACTAAAAGCTTCCTGTAAAAGGTAAAAAGAATTTCCACAAATAATGAGGAAAGCTATCATCAGGTTAGGAACAATATAAACATGTCCTAAGAAATAAACACTTGTGCTTGAAGACATAATCAGTCATGTATTAAACCCATGGGGACACTTGGCTCATTAACAGCACTGTTGGGTTTGGGTTTTTTGGGGGCAGCCTCTATCCCATAAAGTTCTTTGGTACCATACCAAATATCTCAAGTTATTGGAGACATCTGCATGTGACTGGCAGTACACAACACAAAATCTACAGAAAACTTGGGCTCATCTGGAGCAGCAGCTGGAGGTCAGGTGGAATAGCCCTGGACATCCCAAATGTCCCCAGTCACTTGTATTTAGTTACCTGAATCCCACCCCACTTCAGGTACTTGTCTGATTCAGTCTGGCCATTCCTATGTCCTTATGGCTGCATGATGCTCACTTCTTGGCAGAGGAAATGTTTATCCTTGTGAGATGGAATTGCAGGCAGGAAGAGAGAAAACTTACCTGGAAATCTTCTGGGCTGCAGCCTTTCTGACCACTGCCTGCCTGTGGCTTCCTGGAGGCTTTGGAACCAGCTGAGGTGGTGTACTCTGGGATGGCATTACTCTGTGCAAACTGGCTGTCTTCTGGATACTAGAAGTGGCACTTGATGTCTTGTGAGCACCAGAGCCAGCTGGCAGAGATACATGGCTGGTGCTGGACTCTGAAGAGTTGGCAAAGAGAGCCTAGGAAAAAGAAAACAAACAACAAAACACAAACAAACCAACCCCAACCAAACAAGAATACCACAGTAGTTGACGATTACCTCACCCAGTACTGGTGGGGGTGCAGGTGCAACAAAACACAAATCTGCCTGGTGAAGGCAACCCCAGGGCTCCAGGGACAGTCCCACACATAAAAAGAAGAGGTCAAGTCAGTGAAGTACTTTCTAGAGATTAGTTTTATACCCTTGGAAGCTGGGACTAGCTTCTAGGAAGGCAGATAAACTCATTACTGCCACAGAATGATGCTCTTCTGGATTAAAAAAGAAGAGGTCCTATCCTTCCTCAGTCTAATCTTGCAGGGGGTTGCCATCCACAAAGAAAGTTTTTATTGCTGTGACTGACTTTCTGCATTTGTTTTGCTAAATTATTCTTTGTGGGGGAGGTGAGACAGTTCTAGGAAAGTAAAAGGTTAGAGGGAAGATGAGTTACAGTGCCAGTTCTTGAATCGAACCCTGGGGGTGCTTGGAATAACAGAAAGAGTCCAGGGTACCTTCTCTGACAAGGGGACCTCAGATCAGCTGCTGACAAAAAGGAAATCCTCAGTGACACTAGAGAACAGAAACTATTTCTATTCCTAGAGCAGGTGTGAGACTAAATACACTGGAGATTTGTCACAATGAACAAAAGAATCTGCATGTTACAAGACACTGGAGATCTGGGCAGAGCAGGGAGTGAGGAATGGTTCCCTACAGCAGCTCTGCAAACTGCTCAGCTCTGCTCAGCAAGGAGCAACCTGCTGGGAGTTCTGTCTCATCCTTCCTCAAAATCCATCAGATCCCAGGGGAGAGGCAATGCCATAACCACGGAGATTGGCAGCTAGAGGTCAGTGATGGGAGATGAGGGGAATAGCTGAGCACTTGCCAGTCACCTCAGCGTGACCCTGGGAGCAGGGCCCTTCAACTGCATTTGTCCTCAGTCTCTTCGCTGGTGAAAAACACACAAAGCCACAGTGAGTGGGCTCCAGGCTCCAGATAAAACCACAGTCTGAGGGCTGGCTGGGGCTCAGACAGGAAAAGCCCCTCTCCCCCGCAGTTCTCTGGCAAATAGCAAGGCAGTGGTGTGTGGGAAGGCGTTTCTGACAGGCAGAGCTCTAGGGAGAAAAGGAAGTGCAGGAGCCAAAACAGCCCTGCTTCCTAACTAGAGCTCACTGACAAGATGCCCTTGAGCTCCCAATCCTTCTTAACCTCTCCCTTCCCTGAAGCTCTACCTTGATCGTGGCTCTCAGACTTTGAGTAAGTAGCTGGTACAAGTGCAGAAGTCTGGAAAATAGCAGTCACACCCCACCTCCCCCAGCAAAACAACCCAAAATGGAACTGGATTTACTCTCCTGCTTCTTAAGAGCAACACATCATGGGATTAGGATGGAGACCTTCAATTCACTGCACTCCCTGCTCATCCAGGGGTGACAATTCATTGTGCTCAGTTTGATATTATGCATATCCCTATCAAGTTCTTTTTTGGTGTTATTAAAATCACTAATATCCCAGAGTTCACAAAGCATAGTCTTCAGCCATCCCCTGTGTGAACGTGCAGTGGCAAGGAGGTCCATGGCTCTGAGGAAACATCAAGCAGGGATGCTCTGACAAATTCTGATCAGCAAAAACTGGGCTGAGATCAGCCTAAGGAAAGGTCAGGGATGTTTTTCTTGGGGGTAATGGACTCCAAAAAGGCCTCTGTCTCCACGCTGTGCTGAGATTCTGGCTGCCTTCCAGGCAAGGATGGGGAGATTGGAAGCTGACACAGACCATGGCTTCTGGATTCAGCTACAAAGCATACTGCCCTGCTGTGAACTCCATGGGGACAGGACAGGAAACCAGGAGAAGCTACTGTGCAAACAGAGGGCAGCTGGGGAGAGCAGAGCCTGACCACACAAAGGAAGGGTTGGAAAGAGATTTCAGCAGGACCAAGATGTGGGAGACAGACCTCACTCCTCAGGGTTCTGAAGGCTCAGGGTCTAGGTAGAGCAGAAGCCTAGGCAAACCCTGACAGAGGCAGTGCTGGAGCAGGCAGCATCCCACAGCTACCACTGCTGCAAGGGAAAAATCCTCTGAAGCACAGTTCCTATGCTGGTTCAGTTAACTTGATGTTGAGGAGACATTCACTTCCCTGAGAAGTTCTTAGGGCCAGAAATCTGGAAAATACTTGGAACTCTGAGACTTCTTAGCTAAAGATCATGTAAAACATTAGTGAATTAATTCTCTTGCACAATTCTCTGGGGAGGTAGGACAGCATTAACCCCATTTTGTACATGAAGAATGTTAGCACTGGCAGAGAAAGTGATCCTCCCTAAGCCACAGACTCAAACAATGTAAAAAGCTCTGCTGAGAGCTCAGGGAAGATCCCGATTCCCAATCCCATATTTGTCTCATTAGAACACACCTCTCCTTGCTTCCACATGTACACCAAACACAAAGTGTTATCTGCACAAACCCAGTACCTTTTAATTAGAGAACCTCATCGTGTACACTGTGTCAGGAAGGATGATGTGCAGCTAAGAGTATTAGCCAGGAACAGCTGAGCTGCTCCTGATGAAAAGCAGGGAGGTACTGGATGAAGAAAAACAGATATATCAATGATCTTCAAAAACAGAAAGAATGTTCCTGGCACTTACCATCCCTGTATCTAAAACCCATCTCGAGCACAGTAACAGAACAAATGTTGCAAGCAAAAACATGTTCATTCTGTGACCAGAGGAGGTTATGAAGCTCATTTCCTGTGAATCTGTCTTTGGGCTGAATCCTCCAGTACCTAATGTAAAGCATGCCCCAAATTATGCCTCTCTGCATGGGTTTGGGGCATTCTTGTGCTGATTTTCTGCTGTCTAATTAGGAGTGGCTTCATGCTGCAGCTTTTGACTTAATGGGAACAGCAGCTGAAGCCCCTTTCCAGATACAGAGCTCATTATTTTCATGGAATTCATATGAAACACAGCTTGGAGATTTCCATCTCCTAGTCATTCAGATTAAATTGGATCAGCAAGTCTGAGAACGAGGAGAGCCTCAGAAGCACATGAGAACTGACAGACAGATGCACTCACACATCCATTGCATAAAGATCTCTGCAGCTAGGTCCAAGTGTTAGCACTGCCAACTGAGATGTTTATAAGCAATAAACAGTGAAGAGGTTTTCAGGTGAAAACAAGACAAAAAAAGCAAACCAAACAAAATAAAGCCTACCACTGAGTAAAGGAACTGCCAAAATGACTTGAAAAATACAGAGGCTTCAAAGACCTTTGGAGTCACGTAAACTGTTTAGTGGAGACTTCTCTGAACACATTAATGCATTCAGTTCCATCAGTTTGGGTGCACAGGTTTGGCTGAAAATCACAGTGTGGTGATGGAGAACAGGCTCAAAATGTACTGTTAACTGCCACAGGGGTAAACTGCAGTAAGAGAAGCATCTTGAGGTCATCAGGAAATGTAAAGAGGAGCAGCAAATGATTTTATGGCACACAGACCATCCCTAAGCACATCTTCCTTGGTAGGTTGCTCTGAATGAGATTAAAATATACTCAGATAAATTGATTTGGTGCTGCCCTGTTTGTCTCTCAGTACTGGGAGCTCCGTGGTGCAAGGATTGGGTCATCTCCTTTTATTGGGAAGCTACATCTGGGCCTTACTATAACTCTAATCACAGTGACAGGCTCAGAAACACAGGGACAGGATTTCAGCTGGTATAAATCAAGACAGGCTACTGCTTTCAGAACAGTTGTTCTGCTTTAGTGAGACTCAGGCTTTGACTCATCACTATCACAAGACTTGAAACAGGAAAAATGGCAGTGAACAATTTTAGTGGGAAAACAATCCGAGGGAGAAAGCTGCAAAACAAGAATGAACAAGAGACTGAAAGGGGAGAGAGACTGCAAATCTGAAAGCAGTCCAATATGTAATAGTTTAGCAAACAGTTTAATCATGGTTAAGGCTGCATTCAAAGAGGCACTGTGTCCTCAGGCAGGAATAATGCAGTTCTAGGAATACTAGGAATATTATTCTGAATGCTCAGCATTCCCAGTCAGATCTAAATAAACCGTAGGGAATTCAGAAGAGTCACATACATGAAAAGAAAAAAAATAGTTGCTGAACTTCATAAAATGAGGAATATTCCAGAGAATGCACCATTTAAATTGATTGAGAGGAGAATTATTCAAGATTAACTTAGCCCAATGTTTTATAGCATAAAGTCTACTTAAACTTCTGACTGAAAATGTGATCATAACTGATCACACAACTCATCAATATGATTTCTGTCTTGCTTAACAAGAGCTTTCCTCACATGAGCAGATTGATGGGGATCATTCCACTCTAGGACCTGTTTCAGCTCAGCCTCTCTCACCATGTGAAATAGTTGTCACAAAACCCTGCACCCAGTAGATGCTAGGCTAAGCAGCCAGAACACAGTCACCCGAGGAGGAGGAACATTTCTAACAGCTAATGGCACCTTTCCAAGACAGGAAACAATCAGAGAACAAACAATGATGGCATATTAGCTGCCTTGCCAACTGCAGCAGTGACACCAACGTCCCGGTCAATGTGTCACACGATGTCTCCTTTAAACATGACAAGTACTGCTGTGTGCCTGGCTTTCCTGTCTTTTGGGTTGATTCTGTCATTCTTGTTGCTTGATTTTGTTGGTATCAGATTGAAGCTTCTTGTCTCCACTTTCAAACTCTGGTTTGTTTGGTTTTTTCCTCCTCTTTCCTCAAGCTCTGTACTGTCCCTGTTCCTTGGCCCTACCACTGTCTCCATTTCTGCCTTTGGCATAGAGGGAATGCAGTACCTGTTCTGGCAAAGATCTACTTCTGCCATACTGCATGGCATGAACTCACTTCCACACACAGTGAGTGAAAATTGTTGGCTATTATAATTCCTCTTCCTCCACCTACACAGTATTTGCTACTCGTCAAATTGTTAACTGGCTGGAGGAGAACTCAACATGAAGTGCCTGGGAAGTGCTCAAACAGGCTGGAGTTTTGCCACACAGCACCCAATAAGCCTTCATGACAAGATACACTGCATGGCAGATGGGAGAATTCCTATTCACAAATACTTGAACAGGAGCTTCCTTGCTTTCCAGCACATCCATCTCATCTCTGACATATCCAGCTGGTTCATGTGCAGGCAGAAGCATTTGCCTCTTATTAATCACATCACTTCTGGTACTTGTTCACATGCTCTCCATAGACCTGTGAGTAGTCCCTTTTGTCACAGAGGGAGGAAATATTGGCCCCTAGTTATGTTGGATAGCTGTGCCATACTCAGGGTGTACCTGGAGGTGTATTAATAAATGCACTTCAGGTCCTGATAAATGGCCAGCCTGCCTTCCAGCTGTAACAAGAACTGGAACAAGGAGATGAAACAGGCTTGGAAATACCTGCGTGCATTCCCCAAAGCAGAGAGATCAGGACACTCTCTCAGGATGTTTTGAGGGAGATATTTCTTCTGGTGAGAGAAGGCTGAGGAACTGGAATGGCACAGGCAAGACAACAAAGAAGGGATATGGGGGCAGGAACAGAGCAGGCAGTGGAAGACAGATGGCTTAGGTGACACTGACTAGAAAACGTGGCAAAGCCACACAGGCTAGGATAAGCTACATCAGCTGTGGGGAAGAAGAAAACAAAGAATGTCCAGCAGAAAAAGGCAGGATGGAAGTTAAGGCAGCGTGAATAGGAAGGAGATGTGGTGCAGGGAGCAGGCAAGCAGCAGAAAAGGGAAGGCAGCTCTTGGAAGAGCCAAGTGGAAGGGCTGAAGTCTGAGAAGCTGAGCAGCAGAAGGAGGAAGTCAGCGAAAGGAAATCAGAGGAGCTGGAGATAGTCAGATGAAGATGAGAGTAGTTCAGTGACTGGGAGCAGCACCAAAAGATCAGCACAACTGCAACTGGTAGAGGAGGTCTGGCTGGCTCCATGAGATGTCTAGGGGGAGAGGAAGTGTCCAAGAAACAATGATTTTATTAATCTGTGGTTTTCACAGAAAGTCTGAAAGCCCCCATGTTCAGCAAATACCTTTCTTCATTAATGGCAAGTGGAGTGCAGCCTGAGCCCTGCGGCATGGCAATGGCCTCAGCACTGCAACTCCAAACTGCCTGCCTCAGGAGGAGAGGGGAGGGAGAGAAAGGAGGGGGACGTTGTGGGGGTGAGAGAAGGTTTAACAAAGAATCACTTTAACAGAAACTCCTGAGTAATGGCTCTGCCCCAGGCCAAGAATAACATCAGCTCAATGTCAGCAATTAGAAGAGGGCTCAGCCAGGTCCCATGGCCAGCTCCAGCCTCCTCACAGGCACAAGCCAGCTTACAGCCCTTTCCTGAGCTCATGAGCAGCCACAGCTGTACACTCAGAACCCCTTGGATGGAGATGAAAGAAAGACCTCCTGCTTAGAGGGGGAGCAAGAAATCCGTAGGTGAGGGAATTTGGGGATGGAAACTGCATGGCTAAGTGAAGGCCTTGAAAGAAGCAGTGCAAGGAGCAAAGGCAGAAGGGCCTCTCCTTCAAGATGGTCCCAGAAAAGGATCAGGGCAATTTGCCTATAACCTCTTCTCAGAGACCAAGACTAGTGACTCATCTGCTTCACAGGAGGGAGAGTGGGTGTTCAGACCTCCACATGTTAGCTCTGCTCAGGGTTTCGTTGGAGTCTGGTTCTGCCAGACTGCCCAGCAAATAGCTCCTTCCTAGTGGAAAGCAATCTCTCTTGAGTGAAGGTTTGTTCACCCAAAGACTTCCTTTCCTTTGCCAGGGAAGCCTTTTGGACATCACTCAGAAGAACAAACACCTCTCTCTCTCTCTGTAGTAACAAAGAAAGGCAACCAGTGCACCAGTGAACTCATTGTAACCTTGGAAGATTCCCCAGGCAGGACAGAAATGCTGCTCCAGACACAGTGGTCTGCTCTTGGCATTTAGTTGTCATCCAGAACATCAGCAGTACAAACCCTTTTTCATACTTCCTCTAGCTCTTGGACACTGAACCCAAAGGAGTCCTGTACCTATCAGACAGTTCCATGCAAAGCAGTGGACAGAGACCTTAAGGTAATAACAACAAAACAAGCAGGAGGCCTGCAGAAGATTTTCAGGGCTGCAGAGAAAACTTGTATCCAGCATCAGTGGTCGTGCCTCCTGCACACTGAAAGCCCTTAAAAGAAATGAATACCTTTCTTCAAAAGAGTGAAGATTCTCCTAAATAATTATCAAGTCCCATTAACATACTGCTCTTTTGGTAACAGAAGACATCCAGAAGGAGAAGAATTTAGTCAAGAAGCAGCCCTGATGAGGTGTGCTTGCCACAGAGGACAATTGCCAGCACAATTCAAAGGCTCTATGTTTAGAAACACTGAAAATTCAACAGCATCCCAGCTTGAGGCACTACACAAGAGCTCAAGGCAAAGCAGGAACGTATCATCAGCGATGAGATTAACTGACAAAGAACTGTGGAGACTGTAGATGATTTTAAGGCTGAGGCACTATGAGGGGATGCCCTGAACTAGTGCAGAAGAGCAAGCAGCAGCACGCCAGCAGCCAAACGAAGGAGGGTACCAATGCAGTGGAAGAAGCCATTGGAAACTACAGCATCAAAATGACTTCAGGTAATATAAGTTTTGTTGCAGCCCTCTTGAAGAGCTACTCCCCGTGCCAAAGGTGTGCCATACCTACTGGTCCCAGGGTGTTTCTGCACACCTAAGACTCAGTCAGCACTGCTACATCCCAGGAGGGAGCTTGTCTTAGTTACCTGGTGCCGGGCTTGGCTGTGCTCCAACAGCTGTCCTGACTGACGTTTCTGCTGCTGAAGCTGCTGGACAGCAAAATGGAGCTGATAGCTGGGATCAGCTAGAGGACTCTGCATCACCTTGTAGCCACTGTTCTCCATCTCTCCTTCCCTGGCAAAAGGATGGTTCTCTGGAGCCCTGAGGAAAGAAGAGCCATCACACTTTCACCACACCACATACAGGGACTCCTGCTTACAAGGCTAAAATTCCCTTTCATGCCCAGCGAGCTATCAGTTCGTATGAAGTGGCTCCAGCAAGCACAACAAGCTAGAGGTGCCATGTGCCAGTGAGTTCCTTGATCAGGAGTTTCCTGAACTCCAGTCTGGAACTATACCACCAGCTGTAACACCATGCTTGAGGAGAACACAGACACACTCCACTTTAGAGTTTTTCTTCTCATTTCCCATGGCTGATTAACATTGGAGAGGCAGAGTTGCAGCAGCAAGAGCTAAGGATTCCCATGACTAGTGGGAAAACTATGGATATATAGGAGAGATTTTCTTCAAACACCACCAGAAGACTCACAGCGAGCCCAGGCATGCTGCAGGGAGAGTGGAAGAGAACACAGACACGCAGTGCAGTATCCACAGAGAGGTTAAAGGCCTGGCAGGGTGAGGGTGCACCCGGGGCACATACTGACTCCATACAGTTACCATCCAGAAGACCTGAGGGACTGAAGATAGGCTTATCTCTTTCATCATCCAAGTAATGCAAGCCTTTCCCAGAGGAGGAAAGGCCTCCTGCAATGAGGCAAGAGCTCTTCTAACCCAGGCTCACGTGGTGGGAGTTCAGCTGTGGCCTGCAACATGAGAAGTACCAACAGGAGCTCGCTGGCTTTGAAGTCGGTAAGCCGCGGTGAGAAGACAGCACCAGCACACTTCCAGACAAGGTCGAGGGGCTTTGCAGAGAGCAGGTGGCCGACTGACAGGACCACAAGGTGTCCTGAACAGGCTACAATGGCCCAGCAACTCACGCTCCCTGTGCTGACAAGAGAGGATGCCACATGACCCACTGAATCCCAACCCTCTGCCTGACAAAACCTTCAGGCCTCAGTGCCCGAGATTCCCAGTTCCTGCTGGTCTGTCATGTTTCTCTCAGCTTCTCTTTCTAAGCACTTCCTGTGCATTCCCAGAGCAGACATCCCTCGCATTTCCTATGCATGCCATAAGTTACTGGGATGTCAAAGATAGTTGGTGTCTTCTATTTTATGCCACAATTCAGACTGTAGGTCATGGCTTTGGCAAGGGCTTTAACTACAGTCTCCTTGCTCCAGGATCCTATCAAAACTTACAACCTAGATTCTTTGAACGTTACAGCTTCTCTTGAATGTGTTGCACCTTCCTTCACTAGCTTCACCATCACAATAAACCTTAAAATATACAGAAGGGTGTTTCAAAACCAGGAGCAACTGCCAGCCCTGTGTACTCTTCTTCAAAAATGATCAAGTGTATCCCTTCCAAAGCAAACAGAGCACTAGGACTCTGAACAGTGAAGGGTGTCCCTCCATACTCAGCTCCTCAGCAACAGAGGAGTAAGACAACCCAGTGGAAAATGAGTTCAGCTGCCAGCATCTCCACCCTGCATCCTCTGGGACTCCTCCTGCTTGGAGCACCTCTGACACTTGTGCTTTTAAGAGCCACTGGCTGTAGGTAGACTCCTCTAGTCAAGGGATTCCACCTGTACTTCCTCACTCCTTTGCTTCCGTTGCACCCCAGTGCAAACACTGCGTAAGTGACTTCCACACCCTGCTCCCTTTTGCTACAATATTCTCAGTCTTTCAGGTCTTTCCTTTCACCAGTAATTAGGAAAGTAACAACAGTGATGCTGCTGGCAGTACTCAGGTCTTGAGACTCAAACTGTATGGGTCCAGATCTGGCTTTGTGCTTAACCTTGAGAGAGCTGCTTCCCTCTTCTGAACCCACCTTCTCCCTTCACCCCACTAAGGGGGTCATGATCCTCCACTACTGTGTTTTACCTGGAGTTGCTTAGGTCTGGATCCGTGGATGCACGTGTGCTGCCAGCCTCCCAGCACTGTTCCCTCTTGAGCATAGGATGCCACAACAAAACTTAAAAGGACACAAGACACAAGGACTCCTCCAAGCAATCCCCAGCTGTCTCCTCTCATCCCATGGGTTATTAGAAGGTTGCTGTCACCTGGACTCAACTCCCATCCCAACAATAGTATCTGCTCCTTCCACGGTATAGATGCAGATTCCACCACCCCTTCTGATGATAAAGCCCACTGGACTTCTCCCTTGTGTGAAGCATCTGGAGGCTGGTACCTACCCAAAGTCAGGTCATAATGCCAGCTGAAAAGCACACCAGACTGTGCTGGGAGTGGGAGGCAGCCTCGGGGTGTTCCTGCAGACCAGCCTTAGCAACAAGCATCAGCTGCACCAGACACAAAGCTGAACAACATTCAGGAGCTCTAAGTAATTTTACTGCTCAGTAAACAGCCTGATTAATTCCTCATCAGTACTACTGAAAGATTATGATCTTCAGTTCCTCTGTTCTGAACTAAACAACAACTGCACTTGTCCATGTGCCCCAAGTACCTTTTTCACACCAGCAATTACAAAAGCTTGGTAAATTCATTCAAAGTGCTCCTAAATAAAGCAAGCCACAGTAGGATAAAGGGGGTCTCTCTCATGGCTTTCCTAACTAGTTAAGACACATGAAACCAGAGCTAGAATAAACACTTTGCACTATGGAAGGAGATTACCACTGGGTTCCACAAGAATCTACGCTATGGTCTCTGAGGTTCAGAACACTTACTAATAATCTGAGACAGAAAGAATGTAAAATAAAACTGATTTAAAGTAAAATAAAGCAAACAAACCAACCAGCCTTTGTTGCTGAAAAGCAAAGTCACTGAAAAATATGAAAAAAACCCCAAACAAACAACAAAACCAAACCCCATTACTGAATGATCAGATATACACTGAATGTTATCTACCAGTGTATTAACTCTGAAGCCGTGTACCAGGGAACCCCAATACTCCTCTGACATAGTGATGGACTTTGAACTAGTTATTTCTATTCAGAAAGGAATCCTTGTAACTATGGCTGTAATAGTGTCTTTTTTTTTCTGTGAAAACACTAAAACACTCTCAAAAAGCAAACTCAGTGCTAGGAATTATTAGGAAAGGCATAGGGAACAAAACTAAGAACACTACTATGCTGCCATGCAGACCAAACTTGCATCTACCTCGTGTGCTGAGAAACAGTTCTAATGCCTGATCCTCCTCCCTTCCCAAAAGCATACAGTAGTGCTGAAAAAATACAGAGAACTGCTGCAGAGAGGATCAAAGGTGGGGAATAGCTTGTGTATTGAGAAATGGCTAACTAAATAAGGAATCTTCACTTTGGAAAAAGGACAGCTGAAAGGAAATATAAAAAAGTATCTACAAAATCATGAGCTTCAGGAAGAAGGGGAACAGGGAATAATTACCTCATAATACAAGACATAGGCAAAACCAAGTGAGGTCATCAGGTGGGCAGGTTAAAACAAACAAAAGGAGGTCATTTTTCCTCATAACAGTTAAACTGTGGTGGGGTTCCTACCACAGGGAGCTAAGGACGCCAAAAATTTACAGGGGTTCAAGCTCAGAGGCAAGAGCAACTAACACTACTGATACAAAAAGACACCAGACAGAAAAATCAGTGATTCCTGAGTCCCAGAGAGTAGTGGGGAAGCATCACCATTCCATAACATCACATAATGCTCTTCCCACAGACTCTTCCATGGTCTCAGTAGGTCATGGAACCAGATAGTCCATCTGGTCTTCAAACATGCAGCCAGTATGACTCAGAGGTCTGAAGCTAAACCTGTCTCAGGTCTCAGTCAGAAGTCAGGGAATTCAGTCAAGCACTCTTTAAGGGATTCATTCACATCCAATGATTGATTCTAGGAACTAATGTCTGTTCAACTTCTTTCATATCTACCTCCAGCTCAGAACCTGCAATGCATAAAACTTATCCTTTGATCCAAAAGAATGCTTAGGAAGCTAAAGGCTGGATGATTTGTTCTAAAACATAAAAGTCAAGATGAAATGGGGAACATAAAACTACTGCAAACTCCACTGAAGTTGGGGCTGCTGATCGCCAAGCTGGCTTTGTGCCACAGAGATGATGCAGTGACTCCAGTCTGCAGTGCTGTGAAGCCCACCAACTGAATGGCAAAACTTTAATATCATTTCTTCAATACTCATTTCTTTTGTTTAGAGATACCTGGCAAAGGATTAAGGACTATGGAAATACAAATGCTGAAGACTGACGGCCCAGTTTTAAAGATGCACTGGGATTGCTCTCTTGCTCCAACCTTTGTCCACTTCAATGACCCCTCAAATGCTTTTATTTGGTTTCTAACCTGTTTTAATCCACTTCTTCCTGTTTTAACCAGTTTATGAACTATTGCTCAAGATACAATTCTTTAGGATATCCCAGGTATCACGGGGTGTCAGGGGTTGGAAGGGACCACGGAGATTGAGTCCGACCCCCCTGCCAGAGCAGGACCATAGAATCCAGCACAGGTCACAGAGGACACGATATAATACTGCCCAAATAAGTCTGGTTTAAACTAACCAGGAAAACAATGTTGAAACTATATTATTACATCTTTAGGAAGAACTAAATTTAAAAAATAAACAGACAAACCCACAAAAACTTTGGCTAACATTTTCCTGCAGCATGGACAATCCTGTACACAACTCCCTGCAGTTCCAGTAACTCCTCTCTGCATGACACAGCACAACAGCACTTATTTATTCCTAGATATTATGGTGAAGAGACTGTTGCTTGCCCCAGTAGATTTTACTCGTGTGGCCTGCAGAATCCTCCTGAATTGAATATGCTTTTGTTAGCTTCCATGGGTTCTGCTTCTTTACAGATAGAAATCAACACAAATTTATTACACATAAGTTCAACCTTTCATAACACAAGCATTAGATAACTGACAACAGAAAGCCTGCATATTTACAAGTCTCAAGATCATTTTCAGAGAGATGTGTTTCATCTGCAGTTTTGGAAAGTCCCCATGCAACGTATTATCAAGTTGCTGATATTGCATCTAAGGCAAAGCTTGCCCTGGTACAGGAGAACAGGATCTGACACTCAGTATGCTGCTGCCAGAGACATGCTCCAGCTTTCAGTCTCCTTGCCATCCTCACAGGAATGTGTCTTGGTGCAGCTCAGTCTCTCCCTGTCAGATGCTTTACTGACGTATGACAGCAACTTTGCACCCTTCCTGAAGTTAGCTCTTCTGCTTAAGGAACTCTGCAATATGCTCAGCACAGTAATGAAGGCTGGAAAAAAGCTGTAGATGACCTCACATCTTAATAGATGCTATAGGCTGCACATGGTAGAGAGACTGTATAAATACTCCAAGCTGAAGGAAAAGCTTTTTCACAACTCACACTGTTTTAGGCAAAGCCAAAAATAACTAGAGCTCCCACCCCTAATGGAAATAAGGATTGTAGAGTCAGTACTCACAGACCTGCTTGTTTTCAGTTTGGGATTATTGCTTGAACAGCAACGATTGACTGAATGTGCTTGTGCTCACGTGTACAGATCAGATCCCGGCGTAGATGCACACGCACAAATAGGAAATAGAAATTCCAGCCTGTGCCACCAGAAGGGATTGAGTTTCGTTCTGTCAGCCAGGCTGGTTGTGAACAATCTTCTCACAGCTTGCTCAGGATTATTTATGAGTTGCTTAGTTTAGAGACCTGGCCAGGATTCAGGCCTTCTCTCTGTACAGGAAATCTCAGCCTTGGCATTATGGCCCATCCTTTGTAAGCAAGATTCTGTCCTTCCAGCAGCATTTAGGGCTACTCGGTATTTTTGGCAAGAAACCCACTGTGTTCCTTTCTTTCAGCAGTAGTTTTCATAAAGCCAGGGCCAGAATTCCCTCTTCCTTTTCACTGACAGCAAGAGACCTCTTTCCTGCAGCTTTCTGCATCACAAGGATACAAGTCTGCTCTTGAGACCAATTTCAACAGGTCTCCCAGGTCTCCATGCTATTACAGTCACAACCCAGCCTAGAAATGCTAGAACACCATTCACTCATCTCCAGGTTTTCTAGTTCCAAATGCCCTTTCTGCTCTAGTGCTTTTTCCAACTCATCAGCTCTTCTCCACTCTGAGCAACCCTTATGCATTCAACTGCCTACACCTGTGTTAGAACTACTGCTAATGCATTAGAATACTAATTACTAATAAAATACTAATACATTTGTTCATTTACTACAGCAAAAAAAAATAGTGTCATTGAAATCTAGCCTCCATTCAGAAGGGATGTGGTTATCAGCTCTTACAAGAAAGGAGAGGGCTGGCTTCTGTTCCCACTTCCAACAGATTTGAAGGGAACACCAAGGACTGAAGCTGTAGAAAGGACCAGACCACAGAACACTCACTATGAATCTCAGTTACAAGCTGTCTGACACAGGGCAAGTCCACACGAAAAGAATGACACCAGTAACTACCAACAGCCCACTCTTCTCCTAGCATTCACTGTTCCCGCGTTACTCATCCATCTGACAAAGCAGGGGCTGACAGAGCACAACCCCTGCTGGGATGAGCAATTCTAGACAATGAAAGACAACAGCAGAGGACAAGGCAAAGAAAAAATTTTACTGAAGTGAAAGTGTAAGGAAATCATCAGGTGAGAGGAGGAAAATGCAGGAGGAGAAGGAATTCAGAATAATTGAGTATAAATTGTGTTTAAAGCTTCCAGCACTCCCAAAATACATTCCAGAATTTTCAAGTGTTATAAATATTACACATAGGGCTTTTAGCTATATTTCAACTGAAGCCTTCTTCCAATGGCACAGCTGGGCACTTGTTTGATACCAGCTCCTGTGTGGCAGGCAACAATACCAATTGATGAAGAATACTGGTGTTCCCCTTGCTAAGCAGGCACTGCTGAAACATTTCAAGAGTGCCTAAATCCCACTGAAAGGCAACACAAACTAGACTCCTATTACTTGTAAAAATGATGCTTCCACAATCCTGACAAACATTCCTCTACGTCTAACCCTGCTTAGTTGCTGAGAAGGGATAGAATCACAGCAGGAGTCAGTGTAGATGGAGGTATAGCAAACTGGGAAAAGAATTATCCTCCTTTTAAACGAGGAAACAAGCGGATAATGAATGTATTTTGCATCCTTTCCTGTAGAGGCTGGAGCTAAGGATGAACAAGGGCCATTGCTGGCAACAAGGGAACCCAGCACATTTATAAATTCTAAATATCACTGCTCCCACCTTGCCATGGAATGCAAGGCAATCTTCGGAAGCACTTCTTTCCCACATGGCATTCAGGTGGTATGACAAGGCCAGGAGGCTTTCAGTACAAAGCTTCCTGGTGGGCACCAGCTGCTAGAAAGTAGTTGGCATAGTAACTAAAGTTTCTGTCTAGCGTGGCAGCTCCCAGCATCCTGCTGACTTATGTTCAGGCACTCAGAAAAACACAGAACATTTTCTTTGGCACAATACACGCGTCTTCCACCCCTAACAATAGGCCCTAGACTGGGGCTGGCTATGGGGCAATGATAAACACAGTGGGACGAAGCCCAGGACGCTGGGGGCCTGGCTGGGATGCAGGCCTGTCGGGCCTCTCACAGCGTCGCTTGCCTCCAGGCCTTTCTTTGTCTTTGCTCCCTCTTTCCCTCCCCTTAGCTTCAGAAGCAGTAAATTAAAAACTGAAAAACAGAGCAGTTTGTTCCTGGCTTCTGCAGTTATCAGGAGCACCCATGAACGTGGGACTTGGGTCCAGTTTAGTCAGCAAGACCCTACATGGTCTGCAGCTCTGACTGCTGAACGTGCAGGCCCCTAAAACACGCAGCAACAGCAGCAGCTACGTTGCAAAGGTAAAGAAAGGAAAGAAAAAAACCCCAAAACAAACAGTGCCAATCAAAACATTTTTGATATTCCTAAAAGACCTCTGCCTGGGACTCTGGAGATCTTCTGAGGCACAGGGAGCTGTCCAGAACTCACCACTGTGCCGGTCCTTGGAGAGAGGGAAGGGGCAGGAAGCAGCTGGCCTGCATAAAATGTGGATGCCATTACCTGCCCTGCAATCTGGTTTTGAGCTCTGCTAGAGAAGCCAAGGAAAAGCTTTTAAAGTTAATGAGCAGCCTGTCAAGGCTGCATCGGCACAATAAATGCATGGAACTACATTTTGGGTTCAAATCCAGTTCAAAGCAGCACACCGAATCTCCCATCGTGAAGGCACAGCAGAGACAGACCTTCTGTCCCAGACCATCAAACACACCGTCCCTTCTTAGTGACAAGGCACAGATGCAAGTACCTTGTGATAGTTTTATCCCAAGTTCTTCACCTCCCCACTTTCCCAACAGCTCAGGCTACTCATACCTACATAAGAGGCTCTTGCAATCAGTACTACAAGACAACAGAAGATACAGGAGGTCGACGTGAAAAGCCTTGAGACTGAGTTGGTTCAGGCAAAGAACATGAAGAGTTCTGTGGATTTAACCACAGTTTACAGATCTATTCACAGGTTAACTGCAACAACTACCAGAAGCACGATTCAAGCATCACAGGACATTTTAATGTGCATAATTACCAGCAAATGTCAGGAGTCTCCCTCTGCTATTTTCACAATTCCTCCTTTCAATTGAGAGAGCTGATGTTGTTACAAGAATTTTATTCAAAAACAAAGATGTGAGCAAAAGCATCCAATTCATTGACTTGTGGTGCAAGATTAGCAGATGTTTCAGTGGCTGGAAGAGTCCACGTGTCCCACTTTCAGCTGCACAACTACACAGGCAAGTACACAGTGACAAGATTTTTCCCCGAGATTCCCAATTACTTGAACTTTCTCTGTTTTATTGAATGCCTTCCTCTTATTTCAGGTCTAAATCTTCAATTAGTACATCTATGACTCCTTTGAGCTTAGCCAGCCTTGGCACACTTCATCTTTTTCCTCAGCTCAGTCCCTTCTAGACTTTGATTGCATATTGCTTTTCTCTGAACTTTTTCCACTTTATCAGTACTTAGGGTACTGATAAAAAACCACCGAAAAATGAGCACATCATTCCAGGTATGCATGCACAATAGATACACAGGGAAAGCCCACTGCCCTCCTTCTCCTTCACTTTATTCTACATGTACTACTATCAAAGTTCACGGGCTTCCTTATTTTCTGGCATATGCTGCTGAATAACTTATTTCTGGCTTACTAGCTCCTGAAAATTATGCCTGCTATTTCCCTGCCACTGAGAAACCTGGGGTTTGGAGCAAAAAGATTTTCTTATGACAAATGCAGTGTACTGCCTCCTCAGTTCTGCTTCAGATCAGGAATTAAGTGTATTTTAGGTCTTGGGCCTCCCTGTACAGGCAAGGTCATGAGTGTAGCAGATTAGGAATGAGCTGCATCGAAACAGCCTTGTCACAGTCTAGCAGGGGAAGGGCAGGGTGAGACTATGGAGCACTGGAAAAACCTCTGCAGGCAACAAGGCCTAATCTATCTCAACTCTTCCCAGATTATCTGGCACTATCAACCACTTACTTTCAGGAGCACTAAACTTGCTAGTCTTAGCAAATCAAATGAAATATTTACCCTTCAGTGGAGAATATTTTTGTTGAGCCCCTAGTAGCATCCTTGGCTCCACGCCAGTTACAAAATCCTGTCAGTCTCTCTGATCTGGAAAATACTTGGCAGGTAAACAACACTATTTTCTTCTCTCCAGACATGGTAGCTTTGAAATTCACTGGTTGAAAGGCTAAATCAAGGAGAAAGCTAACAGCCAGCTGGCTGCAGAGTTCAACGCCTTCATCCTGTTGTGGCTCATCAGGTCACTAGAGAAGCAATCAAAGCAACCAAGCATATCTCCTCCATGTGATCTAGATTAGCAAAGTCACACAGCCTTTCCACCCTCAATTAGTGCAACCTTTACTGAGTAGAAGGTGGTTCTGGCTTCATGCTTCCTTCACATACTTCCACACCTGCACACACAGTCAAGAGCCTGCAAAAATGTGTTAACAGCAAGACACACAGGCAATAAGACCAGCACAGAAACCTGGCATCGTTTTGGTCTCGTAAGGAAGTCTTTGGGAAGATTACTTGCTTAAATCTGACATGCAATTGCCTGAACTGTGGCAGGTGTGTGTCCCAGTCTTAAAGCACTGATTAATGCAGTTCAGAAGGAGAAGGTGGACTCCAAGTGAAGTTACTGTACTCTCTAGCTCTGATTTGATTATGACAAGTAATTCAGACTTACTCAACACGTTAAGTGCCACCTTAAACTCAATCACATGTACTAGGCCAGGCAGAATTTCTAAAGCCAATATACACATTCCACACAATTTAAAGTGTCAGAAACTTAGATGCAATGCTACAGCACTTAGAGAAACAGGAGAAAGTATACCTCACTGCAGACCTTCCACTGTGAAAACCTGATGTGGGTCAAGTGGACCAACACAAAACACGACTTGTGCTGACATTCTTCTGTTTCCTCTGCCAGTGTAGGCAGGTCTGTTGAAAAACAAACTAAGGAAGTCTGATGGACTCTATTTATTTCTAGCTATATATATTTAGCACCTATCCAAGCAGATTGTGCATTTTGTGGGTGGATAGCAGCAGGAGCACATGAGAATGAAAACAGTGAATGGGCACCACTATCTGTCAAGAATACACTTAGGACTGGGTGTGTAAAGTCCCTGATCTCTCCTGGAAATCCATATTGCCCACCTCTCTCCAGAAAGGCGAGGGTTAAGTCAGGAGTATTTTACTAGTGTAAGTTAGCCCCTTTGAACAGCCGCTCACACAGTTTACAGGGAAAGAGTGAGAGTGCAGCTGCTGTCCCAGTCAACATTTGGTTCCTATTACAGTGAAAAAATCTCCCCCTCCTTTTCTTTTTTCCCATTTTTATATTAAAAGTCCATCAAACACATTTTTTTTCTCTTTAATATTTTCCATTCACTTTCCCCCTGCGTAGGCTTTCCCAGAGCATGGTGCTCTTTGCTATATGTGCTCAAGAAGCAGCTGCAAGATCCCATTGAATAAGAGAATGGGGAACAAAAAAAGCAGCTCAGGCCCCTTGATCAAATCTCAAGAGGCAAGTGAGAAGCTACAGTTGGCTAAACTGGGGAAATCTAGAGCACTTGAGAAGAATAAACACACACATAAACCAGGCTGTTGAGTTTTGCAGGGTTAGGAATTCATGAGATGGGGGAGAGGACTGAAAGCCCTCTGCCTCTCCCCAGGGCTAAATGCCCCTGCCACCACCAGCCTCCCAAAAGATACAGCACAGGATGGTGTTACAGTATCAGGCTTTAAGGGTTCCACTGTCCTGGTCTCATACCACTTGAGGCTTCAAATGGGTTTGGTTTTTTTCAGTTGTGCCTTATGACCACAGAGTAGAGATGTCATATGGTCCTAACTTTGGCCATTTCATTGTCTAAATATTCAATATTACAAAAAGAAACCTCTGCAGAACATGACAAGCCTCTAGATTCCACAAAATTTGCACCAAAGTTCATGAAAGAAATCAACTTTGCTTGACATCCAGCACACCTATCATCCTACGTGGTAGCTGAAGACCCTGAGGTGAGCGTGTCTCAGACAAAGCCTGCTGAATCTGACAGCTTAGGTGGCCTATGGGGATGAAGCACGTGGAGTATACAGGTCCTTGGCATCATGCCTATAAACGTCAAGGCCAAGAACTATAGCCAGATAACAGAACTTGACAAAAGCAGCAACACTTCTACATTTACAGTCTACATAGCTGAAGAGCAAAGAAGTACAAACTCACCTGACCAGGCATCATACAAAGTGTGCCCTGAAAGCTAGCTGGGCCAGGCTCCTGTTCAGTGAAATGCTCCAGGGAGAGGAGGTCAAGCAGCAGCACGGCACCAGCAAGATTCATCTGCTGCTACCACTCAGTAACCCAGCTAAAGCTGCATAGCAGCTAGCTGCTGAAATACAGGAAAATAAGGAAAAGTACAAACCAAGAGCTATAGGTCATTTCTGGGTGACCTTGTCTGTGCCAGCAAACACTTTTCTAAAGCCTGCAACCAAGTGTTTAC
The DNA here is from genome assembly GCA_013399075.1 of Chloroceryle aenea. NCBI lineage: Eukaryota > Metazoa > Chordata > Aves > Coraciiformes > Cerylidae > Chloroceryle > Chloroceryle aenea. Next base: position 42,484 of record VWZY01012237.1, on the reverse strand, counting down.
ATGAAATATCATTGGAGGGTGGTGGTAGAATATGCTCAGACCCACAAAGAGAGATCAGCACCAGTTGTTACCTATTGCAGAAGGTGCACCAGTAACTGTGTTTGCTGCATAAACAAACCCCCTGTAACACATGTTGGGGAAAAAAGAAAAAGGCTGCTGACCCAGAGACCACTCCAGATACTGCACACAGATCATGACATACACACCTTCAGCCACCCTAACAGCACCATGGCACATCAACACCAAAGCAACCCCAGGGTTTGGTGCTAGCTGTGAAACTGCCAGCTTTTCTGGAATCCCTGCAAGCCTCATGATGGCCACACCACCCTGTGTTCATACCATAGAATCCAAGTGCTATTTTTCCCCAAGCTCCACTGGTCACCCAACTTCCTTAGAGCTAATGGAAGATAATTTCTGGAAGTTCTTATTTCAGTCTAGACAGTACAAATTGCTAGAAATGCTCTGCTCAAGATAAAACTGCCTTAAGCTTTCCAGGTCTGTAGTGCTCCTTCTAAGAACCCCCCAGAGATACTTTTACCTGCAAAAAACCAACTTTTCAGAAGAGAATTCTGCCCTAAAAAAAGGTCCATGCAATGTGTTTCAAACCAAATTGTTGATAGATAAAATCAGCCTACAAAAATAACTTCAGAACAGAATGGCAGCTTCAGTTTTGATTTACATGATCAATTTTTAATACAGGAAAAGAAAAATATTTTAGAAACATCTATAGCCAGCACGGGAACAAAAAGCATCAATGCATCTCCTTCCCAAAATGTTCTAAGCATCTGTACATTCCCTCTGAAACTGGTGCTGCCATACCAGGACTGGAGTATAAAGAACTGCAAGAAAAGAGTGGAAAGGCTTATTTTTATAAAGCCTCATCTGAAAAAGCCAGCTCTTCAAGTACTGCAGAGCAAATATCCCCCTGTTCTTTGGCACTTGGACTAATACACAAATTGCCTTGCCTTGCCAGAAGGGACTGTTCTGGTCTCTGGCAACATTGGCCTCTGTGTTAAGCTCTATACAGTACAGTACCTGTTCCATGCCTGGTATTGTTCTGTAAATTCCCACCTCCTGTGAGGTTCCATCTACCTCTGCATCTGAGAGCACAGCTCAGTCTGCAGCACTCCCAGTAACCCAGAGTTTCAACAAGACAAATTACAGAGGAGCTCACATTTTCACAGAGACATTCAATCCTGAGGGGAATCCCTGAGTTACACCATCTTGTTTCTGGTAGAGAAGAGTTAACTGAGTAAAGAGGAAACTCGCAGCTAACTGCCTCCAGCAGATACAACAGTGAGTGGTGTCTGTTCCTGCTTTAACAGAGGCTTTAGGTGAAGCCTTGGTTTAGCCACCACATTTCCCTGGTTCTCTCTTTCCTTATTGGAAAGATGATCCAGTCTCAGCAAGGAGTCCATGGAGGTAAATCTCTGCCCGTTTTCCACGGCCATTCCACCAAAACCAACCAAACAAACAAATTACTGTGATTACTTTGTAAGAGGACAAAAAGCAGAAGAGATAAGGAAGCACTAATTAGAAATTCAAAGAAACACAAAGCAAAATAAATTTGTTACTCTAATAGGCCCAAGCAAGTGCAAGGTGCTTCAGTGACACAAGTCACTCTAACTCAAAGGGTAAATTACACTAAAGCAACACGATTGCTAGTGCCCATACTCTTGGTTTAATTAGGCTACTTTTATTTCCTTCTTCCCATCCTGGCACTATAAAGAAGATTGCAATGCAGGAAGGCTGGGGGCAGAAGTGCTGCAGAGGGATAAGGCAGCATACCTGGCAGCTGCTAAAACAGAACTTCAAAGTCTCAGCTCCCTTTGAAAACCCATCAGGCAAGAACCACTCCTCCCCTTCAAGCTTCTTTAGGAGCTGGTACACTTAACCACTTCGGCATGTTTGGCAGTTCTACAGCTACTTCCAAAGCAGGTGGTGGAGTGGAAAGTTGTGGGAGAGTCCCAGATGACTCAGTTGTCTCCTTCCCCAGCAGGTAGCAACACATGTGCTGACCAAGCAGGCCACGTGACAGAGCACAATTAAGCAGAGAACACCAGCAATTTGTGACTACAGCTATGAAACTACAGAAGAGGTCCAGGCTGACCTCAGTAGGCCGGGTCAGTGATATCCTTCTCCAGGAAACTGCTAAATCTGATGACAGACCATTAGAGGAAGATGAGCAAAAGGATGTTCAGATAATTATATTGTAGAGCACAAAGAGCTGGCCTGCTCTAAAAGGCAGTTCCCAGACTTGTCTAGGATTTGTTGAAAGATCCCTCTCTGTCAAGACCCCGACTGCAAAAGATGCTCAAGTTGCACAAAACTTACTTGTACTACCTAGAGCTTGAAGTCTTTTACATGAGATCTCTGCCTCTGTCTACAGCTGCAGGCTAGAAGGTCTCTCAGAAAGGCTTAGGCTGGAAGGGACCTTAGAGACATCTCATCCCACCTCCCCACCATGGGCAGGGATGCCTCTAAGCAACATGCTTTCCACTAGGCAACTAGGTTGCTCAGGGCCTCACCCAACCTGGCCATGAACACCTCCAGAGAGGGGTCATCCACAGCCCCTCTGGGCAATCTGTCTCAGTCTCACCACCTCGTGCTGAAGAGCTTCTCTCCGCAGATCCAGGTAGAGACAGGAAGCACTGGTTTTATTTGCAGCACCTAGGAAAAGGCTTTTACATTCTGTCCATTAGAACAGGCAGCCATATGTGCAATGTTTGCTCCTCAAGTGTGGGCAGAAGAGTTTATGGTGCAGTTGTGCCAGCTCTGCTGGTCATCCCAACTGCATACTATATCCATCTTCTCCCCTCAGGATTTGAGGAGAAGAAGAAACCAGCAATGGTGCTGTTTCCTTAGGGATGCAAATTTGCTTGATTATGGGCAGGTTTTCAATTGCTAGGTCTTCTGGACCATATATGGGTGTTGAAGATTTCTAACAACTCTAGAAACCAAAACCAGGTATCTTCAGAGGAAGTGCAATAGCTTCCATAGGAATTTGTGGTTAAAGATTAAAAAAGTTATTCAATCCTATATACTCCAGTCCAACTCAATCCCTTTTCCCTTTTTCTAGGGCCAAAATGGAATTGTTTTCTACAGTGCACAGAGAAAATAGTTTAATTAGTCAGAAGCTCCCAGACTCAGGAACACACATGGGAAGCATGGAATCACTACCTCAGGAATTTCACCAAGTGATTGCATGTAATGCTAGGCATGAGCACATCAAAGATGCAGCTGCAGATGCTAAATCCTTACGAGAGACTAAAATATCTCAGCCACTTGGTGGAATAATGTCCTTTCAAGAGTCTCCTCCTAGCATAGATAAGGCACATCAAGAGAGAACAGTAACAACAGCATCTAGAGTCTGATCAAGACATCTCCCTTATATGCCAGTTCTTTGCACTTGATGCTTTTCAGGATCTTTCAGCAAGTGTTCCAAACAGACTCTTCTCTCAAAGGCCACAACTGGTACATTTCACAGACAGTGGCTCTCCAGTAAAGACAATTAAAAGTCCAAACATGGCCTCCTAGATGGCTTGAGCTGAATGCAGTAACATTTACAAAGACACAAACCTTCACACTGTGCACTGTGTTTATGGCTCCCCAGAAGACAGCAAGCAAGCTCTTGAGCAGAAAATAGCAGACATTAGAAAAAATACAAGTGACAAGAGCAGTAGCTACTGAGTTTCACTACAATGTACACCAAGAACAAACACCAGAGTGAGATTTGATAGACAAGAGACAACCAGCCATGCATTCTGTAGCAACAAAAACCAATTCACAATCGATCAAGCTGCAGGATACCAGGAATTTCAGCAATTCAGAGGGAGACATGCAAAACACAAATTATTCAGCACCAGAGTTCTCTCCTTTCAGAGGTGCTGCCAAGTGACACTGGCCTGATGTCTGCATTCACACAGTCAGGTTCTGTAGGGCTGTAGAGATCATAATTTGTCAATACAGCATTTGCTGTTTAGAAAACACTAATAAAGAAAATCACTGCACTACATGAATCATTCCAAGCCTCAAAACAACCTAGAAATTAATGCATAACTTGTGCTCTCTCCACACAGAGAGTAGAGGACACTTTCATATTCAACAGTTTGGGTTAGCATCAGCAGCAAGGAAGGGTCATCTCAGAAACAAATCAAAATAGGACTCTGACCTTTGAAAAAGAACAAAACCAGTTATGATAACAATGTCCTGAAAAGAAGGATGTAATATTTCAATGGCTAAAAATGGACTGGATCTACATTTCTTAAAAACATACAGGAATAATCCAATTACTAAATTAAAACTAGACTTTCAAAATTATTTTACCAGTACCTACTAAGTTATTTTCTTTAATAAATTATATGCTTTTGCTTTGACTTTTTGGTAAGGACTGTTGAAAATAGAAGGCTAGAGGGTATTGCTGTCAGGTGGAACCAAAACCTCACTCTCAGAGAGCATCCTGGGGATGTTATATGGAGTTCTTTAATAGAAAGAGCAGTGTTAGTCAACACACCTCATCTTAAATAACACCAGAGTCTCTCAAATCCTTCAGAGCTCTCCCTGACAGTTTCAAAAGCTGTGCTTAGATCTCTCAGATACACTGTTCTCCTTGCTGACTTCTTCACAACAGGTGAGATTGGGCTCTCTCTGCCCTGTTGACTGCCCGAGCTGGCAAGCCTTTAACTGCTGTTCAAACTGGCATCCACCAGAATAGATTTCTGGAGAGGACAAAATCTTTAGTATCATGAGGCTGTGAATCTTACATCCAAGTGCCTTTTAGTGGAGCTGAGATTAGAAATATGGAACAGAACAGTCTAACAACTTACTTCAAGTTGTCTCTAACACCACAGTTTGAGATTTTTGGGAAACAGCCACAGCAGTAGAAGTCAAGATGCTGGAAGCAGTGTGTTGTCTTCAAGGAGTACTGGAAAGTTCTCACTGGAAATTGAGAATTATTGTTTATAGGTGATAGAGCCATAAAGCCTTTATGGTCCTGATTAATAAGCACCTAAGACCAACAAGGTGTCAAACCTGAGCTTCTGACTAATAGAAAGAATATTATTCCATTTATGCTGTTCTGTGGCTAAAATCTCCAAAAAGAAAAGTCCCTGAAAATGCTGCATTAGTCATAAAAATAAATGTGGATCTGAAAGTTCAAATAGTTCCCTGGACTGCCAAGCCTTTGTCAGTATGACTGTTACCTCCTTGCAGAGCTACACTCAGGCAGCAGCAGCAAGAAAAAATTCTTGCACTCCAAGTCAAAGCATCTCAACTTCTCAAAATGCTAAGCAACGAGAAGCTGACACCTCTTTACTCATCAGCACCTTTATCCCAACATCAAAAAGAAACAGAATGGTCCAGACTTGAGGTTTCCTCCTCCTCCTCTTCACACAGTCTACCAAACCGAAAGCTTTCAGAGCTGACTGTTGAAGAAAACTCCATTTTCACCACTGAAGATGTTCACAGCCCAGCTTGCCTACATTCTTCAGAGAAGATAATTAGTTTTTTCTCCCAGCAATAAGCAAACAAATAATTATTTCTGCACACAAAAGGGTAAGGCCACATAAGCCCCAGCCCATTTGCTCCAAAGGGTGACTCTTGACCCCTGGCAAGCAGCTGCCAAGCAGCATGGGCAGCCCTTCCAGACAATCCTCCTGGTCTAGCTTCTCCCTCAAGTCCCGTGTGCCAGAGAGTGGAAGGATAGAAAGGGCAGTGGAAGACCTTCAGCGAGCCAGATGCAATCTGAAATGCAGGCCAAGCAGCCATGCACAGTCATGGATACAGCAGCTGGAACATAACCAGTGTCTTTGATAAGGTGCTCTCACTTTGAAATGCCTTTTATTAAAGGTTGTCTCAGGGCCAGTTTTCAGTAAGCTTGGATCAGCCAGGCTGCCTTGGCCTCTCCCCACCTGGGTTGCTGTGGATAGTAACTGGATGAGAAATGTTGAAAAGTTCAGTGAGTGCAACAGGAGAGTGTCTGGAAACTGTGGTATCTTTAAGCACTGACTAGTTTGGTTTTGGTTTTTTTGGGTGGGGGGATAAAATTAAAACACTGAAAAAAAAAAAGAGTCTGTCTTTCAAATATTGCTAAAGACTTAATCTCTAGAAATAACTACTCATGATAAAGAGCTCTCTATCCATCCTAACATTGCAGAGCCTACCTTTAGCAGTGCGCTTAATCTTTGGAATGGGCCCTGGCTCTGGACAGCCCCATAACAAGCTTTCCTGAGCCACCAAAATGCTTTCTTGCTTATTACAAACCGAGTTCTCTTACCCAAAGTATTTTGGTCAAGTCACTTATTGGCTGAGAGTAGAGAGTGTTGGGTGAAGATTAAGAAAGTGTTAACCACAAGTGGTACTGATTATTACAATTCATGCCATTCCCCAAACAAAAAGCTGGCATTCCACAGCAGGGTTCTGGTTGCCCCATCTCCTTCAGATTACACAATACATGTGCACTTCAAAAACCCAGGAGCTAGTGAACAGGGTCAAGCAAAGCTGTTCAGAGTGAAGCTTAAATACTTCCCGACACTTTTTATGCTTCTCCTCCTCCTTTTCCCCTCTCCCTTTTTCCAAACAGGGTTTTGTTAAACAGCAGAGCCCTGCGTGGCTCACAAACAGCTGCTGCTTGATACCTGCAGCCCAGAGAAGCCCTGGAGGATAACATGTCAGGGAGCCAGCAGCACACAATCCACCAACTCTTATGTCAACTACAAACCTCCCTTTGTCTGAAAGGCGTGGAAAATTAGGTGACAAAGCAGGATCTTCACAGGAAAGCCTGACTAACACTTTCACAAATAGGAAAGCAGTTCCTTTGGTTTTTTTTGTCAGGGAATTTCCATTTATATCACAGAATAAAACACCAACAAGAGCACCGTGCTCTGCTCCTTCTGAGCAAGCCAAACTCGAGCATGACCTTGGGCTAGATGGAAAATGAATGTGCACTGGTGGTGGAAACTCCAATGTACAATGGAAGGTGGGCCCACAAAAAAAGCCTGTCGGGAAAGAAAACTCTTTGGCCCCTTTTGCTACCTCCTGCTCTGGCATTGGTACCAGGTCACTGAAACCCTGAACACAGCCGAGCTTGACTCCAGGCCCATTCACTGCTGACTTCAAAGACTCATCCAGGGACTGACCCACGGGGACTGCCTTCTGGAAAGTCTCTCTGCATGGATCTCTGATCACATGATGCTCCCAACATCTGATGGGCTTACTGAGAGAAATTTAACTGGGCTTACCATGCTTTCTCAACTGCACACCACCAGTGTCCTTAACACAGGTGTTCGAGACCTTTGCTCTCACTGGCACCCAAAACTCCTTTCTAACACTACCCTCTAGACACCTCTAATCTTCTTGCAGTGAAAAGGTACAGGGTAGACCTGAAACATCTCCAAAATACCTGTTAATTTCAACCTCGGGACAGCCTTGGAGAGCAGGAGGGAAATGAAGGAGAACTTGCTAACCTGTCTTATCCTTCCTAAGCCTTGGCTACAAAGGGGGTTTCCGTTTTCACAAAGCAGCATTCTGCTGTCTGTCTGTGAGGGAGGATACAGAGCATGCAGCTCTGAGGTTTCAAAGCGCCTCACTGTGACCCACAGGAATAGCACAGTTTGCAGATGGGCCCATTCAATCCCTCTGTTCTTGGGCCAGATGGACCTGCCCTAAGATCACTGCCAGAAAGGACACTCTGCTGGGAAACTTCCCAATGCCCTTCTTAGCTGCACAAGTGTGGACTAATTCCAACAGCTATGGCATGGTAGCACAGCTTTCATCTCTACCCCACTACCTGCAAGACCAACCAATGGACAAAACTTTAGGTCCTTGTCTGGGGAAGAGCCAGGGATAGACAGAAATATTGCTAAAAAAAAGTAGGAAAGAAGAGAAACCAGACATTCGTGGGATTCCCTGACAGCTCTGTGCAGAAGGAAGGGCTGGGCTGGAAAAAACAGGGCCCCAGGTTCCTGCCAAGATGTCTGAGGCCCGTCTTTTCCAAATAGCTCAAAGAAACAGCCAACGCTCCCTTGTAACCCTTTCAGAGCTCCTCTAGAGAGGAAGGTTGTTGTAGCCAGAGGTGACCCCACAGAGCACCAGACTGCAGGGGTCCCCTCATTCCTAGAACGCTGTTAGCAGCAGAGTCATCTCCTTTGCAAGAGCCGCTGAAGTGGGAGCTACAGCCCTTTTAACCTTCTGAATACCACCCTGGAAGGCAACTATTTCAATGGTGATCAGGAGATCTGCTGGTCACTTTGCAACATAAAATATCTAGAACCTACACAGGCTATTTCAGAGAGATCTGAGATCAAGGACAGCTGGGGGGAGATTGAGTCAAACAGCACCAGGAAACTAAAATATTTCAACTTGCTCTATATTGAATTAGATGCTTATTAGAACAGAAAACAGCATGCAGCTTCCACCACAGCCAAAAGAAATATCTACCGGTGGCAGCTGAAAGCACAAAGAGGAGAGTTCACTGGTGAGGAAAAAAATGGAAACTGTATCAGCATGAACTGCCTGTACCTGTTGCCCAGCTTCACATTTACTGCAGTATCAAAGAAAAACAATTGCATATTAATTTAAATAAATCAATCAATCAGTGTTTAGCATGGTCAGAAGCCAGCTAGATATATGTCACTTATGAGTTAGAAAACAGAAGATACAATAGTGTTACATAATACCAATGTTTTCATCCCACTTGATGTACTGTTTTCATTTCTTGTCATCTCTTTAAAGACAGCCAGACAGTTATTAGAGAGCTGCGAAGATTTCCATTTAGAACTTGTCAGGATGGGACTGTCAGGAGAGACAAATAAGAATGGAGATGACAGAAACGTAGAGAATAAATAGCACAGGAAATAAATCAAGCATTTCTGTTTGCCTTCATGTAACAATGTGTAGAGACTTTGGGAAGATTTTGGGGGAAAAAAGTCAAAAAGGAAGCTTCTGCATAATATGTAATTCACCTGTGGAACTCACTGCTACAGCTCAGCGAGACCACAGTTTGTCCAGAAAGTCAAACTACATGAGCAATGACAACATCCACACCAGACTAGGTGGAACATACAAGCCAGCTGTTAACAGCTGGAGGGTAAAAGCAAGCCTCCCCAGACGGGGAATTCCACTGCTGCCCCTCGGAACATTCTCCGCGCTTCTGCCGGAGGTGGTGGTGGTGGGTGTGCTGGAGCATGGGACAAGANGGACTGCCTTCTGGAAAGTCTCTCTGCATGGATCTCTGATCACATGATGCTCCCAACATCTGATGGGCTTACTGAGAGAAATTTAACTGGGCTTACCATGCTTTCTCAACTGCACACCACCAGTGTCCTTAACACAGGTGTTCGAGACCTTTGCTCTCACTGGCACCCAAAACTCCTTTCTAACACTACCCTCTAGACACCTCTAATCTTCTTGCAGTGAAAAGGTACAGGGTAGACCTGAAACATCTCCAAAATACCTGTTAATTTCAACCTCGGGACAGCCTTGGAGAGCAGGAGGGAAATGAAGGAGAACTTGCTAACCTGTCTTATCCTTCCTAAGCCTTGGCTACAAAGGGGGTTTCCGTTTTCACAAAGCAGCATTCTGCTGTCTGTCTGTGAGGGAGGATACAGAGCATGCAGCTCTGAGGTTTCAAAGCGCCTCACTGTGACCCACAGGAATAGCACAGTTTGCAGATGGGCCCATTCAATCCCTCTGTTCTTGGGCCAGATGGACCTGCCCTAAGATCACTGCCAGAAAGGACACTCTGCTGGGAAACTTCCCAATGCCCTTCTTAGCTGCACAAGTGTGGACTAATTCCAACAGCTATGGCATGGTAGCACAGCTTTCATCTCTACCCCACTACCTGCAAGACCAACCAATGGACAAAACTTTAGGTCCTTGTCTGGGGAAGAGCCAGGGATAGACAGAAATATTGCTAAAAAAAAGTAGGAAAGAAGAGAAACCAGACATTCGTGGGATTCCCTGACAGCTCTGTGCAGAAGGAAGGGCTGGGCTGGAAAAAACAGGGCCCCAGGTTCCTGCCAAGATGTCTGAGGCCCGTCTTTTCCAAATAGCTCAAAGAAACAGCCAACGCTCCCTTGTAACCCTTTCAGAGCTCCTCTAGAGAGGAAGGTTGTTGTAGCCAGAGGTGACCCCACAGAGCACCAGACTGCAGGGGTCCCCTCATTCCTAGAACGCTGTTAGCAGCAGAGTCATCTCCTTTGCAAGAGCCGCTGAAGTGGGAGCTACAGCCCTTTTAACCTTCTGAATACCACCCTGGAAGGCAACTATTTCAATGGTGATCAGGAGATCTGCTGGTCACTTTGCAACATAAAATATCTAGAACCTACACAGGCTATTTCAGAGAGATCTGAGATCAAGGACAGCTGGGGGGAGATTGAGTCAAACAGCACCAGGAAACTAAAATATTTCAACTTGCTCTATATTGAATTAGATGCTTATTAGAACAGAAAACAGCATGCAGCTTCCACCACAGCCAAAAGAAATATCTACCGGTGGCAGCTGAAAGCACAAAGAGGAGAGTTCACTGGTGAGGAAAAAAATGGAAACTGTATCAGCATGAACTGCCTGTACCTGTTGCCCAGCTTCACATTTACTGCAGTATCAAAGAAATTCAATTGCATATTAATTTAAATAAATCAATCAATCAGTGTTTAGCATGGTCAGAAGCCAGCTAGATATATGCCACTTATGAGTTAGAAAACAGAAGATACAATAGTGTTACATAATACCAATGTTTTCATCCCACTTGATGTACTGTTTTCATTTCTTGTCATCTCTTTAAAGACAGCCAGACAGTTATTAGAGAGCTGTGAAGATTTCCATTTAGAACTTGTCAGGATGGGACTGTCAGGAGAGACAAATAAGAATGGAGATGACAGAAACGTAGAGAATAAATAGCACAGGAAATAAATCAAGCATTTCTGTTTGCCTTCATGTAACAATGTGTAGAGACTTTGGGAAGATTTTGGGGGAAAAAAGTCAAAAAGGAAGCTTCTGCATAATATGTAATTCACCTGTGGAACTCACTGCTACAGCTCAGCGAGACCACAGTTTGTCCAGAAAGTCAAACTACATGAGCAATGACAACATCCACACCAGACTAGGTGGAACATACAAGCCAGCTGTTAACAGCTGGAGGGTAAAAGCAAGCCTCCCCAGACAGGGAATTCCACTGCTGCCCCTTGGAACATTCTCCATGCTTCTGCTGGAGGTGGTGGGTGTGCTGGAGCATGGGACAAGAGAGCTAGACAGAGCAGCAGCCCAGTCCAGGATGGCAAATTCCCTTGTTTCCATTAGGGGAAGGTCACTTTGTGGAGGCAGCTGAAATGAGACATCCAAACCCATTACACAGCACTGGCTTGGAGGAAAGTATAAAATCCCTGTCACTCCCCTCCACCTGCCAACACGGGCTGCTTGCTAGGAGGAATGGGAAAGAGCCTCCTATCTTCTCTGAAAGGGAAAGAGAAACCTGCTCCCCTCAAATTTGGAGGGCTACTGGCAAAACCCACAGTTGCCCAAGGCCAGCAGGCACGGTTAACACAGCCGCTGTGTGTCTTGCACTCAGCTAGAGCCAGCCCAAGGGAGGCCTCAGGCTGCAGCTCCAGCAAAGCCTCCCAGAAGCAGCCGAGCGGAGGCCGCGCTCCCTCAAGCCCGCTGGTGCCCCACGGTGAGGCCCCACTTCTCTCCTCCAGCTCTGTGGCCTCCCTTCCCGCGGCCCAAACCCCCTCTGCCTCTGGAAAGGGCCCTGCGATGAATCTCGCTCGTTACCTCGGAAAGCAGCAGCCCCGCGGCTGCCGGCCAAGTCCGACTCACAGCGTCTGGGGAGCCCAGGCTGCAGGGCCAGGCCTCAGACTGTCTGGGCAAGTCATGAGCTTTCCGCCTTCCCGCTCCCGGAGGCTCCGGATCGGCGGAGCCAAGGCCTAGCTGTGGGAAGAAGAGAGCCTTCAGGAGCGTGCCAATCCATGGTGCTGAGGCTCGGGGCCATTTCCGAGCAGGATGGGGACGAACGGGACCTGCCATCACGAGTTTCTTCAGTGTGACCAGAATATATATAGGAACAAAAATAAAAAATAATAATACAAGGCAAGCCATGTATTTCTGAAGTTCAAGTCAGCCAGCTCACTTACAGAGTTTAATAAGCTCTCCCTGGTGACCCTGGGAGATATGTTGGGGGAAAGAAGAAAAGAGAGGAAAAAAAAAACAGAGGTTGCTGAGGCAGAAGAAAGCTGTTAAAGGCACAAATATGCAAGCGGAGAGGGAGAACATGCACAAACTAGAGGAAGGATGAGTTGCAAGACTGTACAGCTACCCAGGCAGTACCTGCATTCTTTGCCCACCCTCCTCAAGCCTCTTCCAAGCAGAAGGTACTAACAGACCCAACCCCACATGTGGGGCTCTTGGAAATGCTGCTTCTCACGGACCACAGGCAGAATCAGCATGACAGAGGAGATGCAGAGGACACCACCAGTCACAAAGATCACTGAGCCCACCCTCAATCATGCTGCCACCTCAAATAAGGAAATGTAATTAATTTAAGCATTAAGATAAAGAGGTAAGGAGAAAAGAGAAGAGGATGAACAGTAGCCCCCCCAGGCTGTCTGATATAATTTAGAATACCCTTCTCCCCTCTGACTGATGAGGGAGAAGCCTGCTTGCCTGCCTTTCCTAACCAAGTTAGATAAATCTGTCAGAAGATCTAAGGAAAAAAGTATCTTGAGTACTTCAGAAGAGCGAGGTTACTCTTGTCTTCAGGTTAGAGAAAGATGTCATGAGAAGACACTGCCCATTTCACTGCTACATTCCTGACAGCTGCCTGTATGAGTTCTAAAGGATAAAACTGAGCAGGGATGGCTGCTGTTGAGTCCAAGTTGCCTGCTGAAAACACAGATTTCTTTCTAGTTGGTATAGGTTCTTTCTCACTAGCTTTGGTCAAGGTCTTGGAGATTAAGTTATTCTTTAGCCCAAGTTATTCTTTGAGGAGAAAGAAACAAACACCACCACCACCACAGCAAACAAAGAAAAACCCAAACAAACAAAAAACCCAACCAAACAAAAACAAACCAACCAACCCACCCCCCAAACCCAAAACCAAGTGATATGGAAAAATCTGTAGATTCCAGTGCCAGAAGCTCTGAGGAATATCCACCATCCCTACCACTGGGGATTGTGCAGCCATTTGCCAACAGGTACTCAAAAGTTAATTTGGATTCTGGATTGATGAACTTTGTTCTCTTAAACACCTGCTTTTTTACCTTTAGTATGCAACTGAGAATGCTTTCAAGAGAACACTTTTTCGAGAGCAGTCCTAGTTAGGTTTGGTTTCAGTGACTGGAAAATGGCTTCTCTGGATAATGAGGAATCCCCTTCATACTCGTTGTCCTTGGATTACACTACTAAAATTGTGATTAAAAAATATATATGGGAATCTTAAATACTTTACTATAAAACATATAACCACGTTTAGTGCCCTCACCTCAGAATGTGAAAGGGTGACAATCCTGCCCCGTGTCTAGAGAGAAGCTGAGGTGGAACTGAAATAGAGCAGCAAGGCAGGACGAGAGCTAAAGAAGGAGAACAGCCTCAGTGAGCTACAGAAGGCACAGGCAGGGCTGCAGCAAACATGGCAAAGGCTGACAGCCACGTTATGGCACTCATAAGTCAGCCCATGTACAACCTGAAACAGCTCACCTTGTGTAGCCCTGCAGGCTTCTTTGTTTGGGGCACAGTGAAAGCTTAAACCATTATTTGGGTGTGAATAGCACCGATGCTTAGGGAAAGTGACAAAATAAACAAATACAAACTCTCAAAAGGCACAGCAGTGCAGATTTATAAGATAACATGTAATATATCCAGAGCTGTTCTTTGTCTCCTTACAAACTCAAAACATCCTTTGCCTTCTGAAGAGCAGACTACCAGTTTGGCTCCTCAACTCACCCAGCCAGAAGATTTCAACAGAAGGGAGAACATCTTTTGAAAAACACCTAGGAGAGTCAGTACCAGGAGAGCATGAATTAAAGAGGAGGAAGATTTGTCAGCAAGATTTGTCAGGCTTCAATCCTATTTATTTCAAACATCAAACCAAAATTTTCAGACACACCTCAGCAGCACTAACATGGCTTAGATTGCCACAGAGCCATATAAGAACTGTAAGGACTGAGTTTCACAGGCAGATGTTTGAACTGGAGCCAAGTACAAGCCAGATAAGAGACTCATTTACAAAACTTTTCCATCCTTGCAGAATTCTACAACTGACAGAGCAGAACCTTAATGGAAAAAAAGCAGGAAGCTTTTCCTCAAACAGTCATCCAGCACTGAGCACAGGCTGACACCCATCAGATGACCCCCTGTGAACTGCCTGCTCCAGTCTAACAGCTCAAGTAGTGAGGAAGGCATTTACAACACCAGAGAGCCATCTCCATGCATCATGACCTTGATATTCCTTTCAGAATTCTCTCATGAAATAAAAGTTCACAGCCCAAGTAATCCAGCACTGCCTCACAAATCCCTGTTTTTAATTTCCAGGTTTACATAAACCTTAACTGCTAGCATTCTGTCCAGTTGATACAGGCAGATACGAAGGGAAAGTACTTCAATAGACTCTGAAGACATCCTTCTGTCTCTTGCTCGGAGGGTAAAAACAGAGCAACTGAAGTACTGAAAGACCAAGGCATTCATAAAAGGTTTGAAGATGGAATCTCCTATCAGCTGTGACTGGACAATTCTTGGGTACTTTTGGATTGCTGTACAAAATAAACCACAATTTCTAAAGGCATTGAACTATGCCTGTGATTCTAGATGAGGCACAGACCTCAAGTCATTCAGGCTGGAGCTCTGGGCATTAAATTGTGAATTCTGAGATCCACAGGTAACATGTAACTGAAAGGGTTCCAAGCTCTGAATTCTGCAGAGTTCTACAAGAGAAGATTCCAACCACGAGTTACCTTTTTCCAGCCACGTCTTTGTGCCCATGCAGAGGTGCAGGTAGAGCTGAGGAGGGAAGGAAAGCTGAGGACAGCCTGCACTCTGCTGCCCTCTCAGGCTCTGTAGGAGGGGAAGGCAGTTTACACCTGCTGGATAGGTTCTTTATTTGGATTAGGTAATAGCTTGCCTGGCTGGGCTCCAAGAGCAGAATCACCACCACCTCGCAATAAATCTGAACCCCGGAGGCAAGCATTGTGCTGGAACAGCAACAGGCCAGGAATTCATTTCTCACATTCCTCTTTAGGCAGGATGAAAGCAGTAACTGATGAAATAAGAAGAATTTTACTTGAGCTTTCCAATTCCCTTTCCAGTTCTCCTGCTGAAGGACCCACATGGAAAAGGATGGCCACTCAGGTCACATACACTTCTGCACTGTGTCTGCCTCTCATCCCCCTCCATTTTCCAGTAGCATTCAGGCACCACTAACAAGAGCCATTCTTTTCATGGACACAGTGCTTTCCGGTCCTAAACTCGTGTTGGAGAAGTTCTGCCTAATTATTTTATTTTAAAAGACCAAAGTGAAGGCTTAAGTAAAGGAACAAATACTATTTACTGAAGTGGCAAAGGAAGAACTCGAATCTCCAGCAGTTCTGGTCCTGTATTCAGCCTAGCCTACTGCAGCAAGCTCATTTTGTTCCTAGCTTCCAAGATCCAGAACCCCTGAGGTAAATCTTACTGCTCTTTCAGCCTCAGGAAGAAGGGTTTTACTGCAGCATCACAGCCCTGTGTCTGAGTTCCATGAGTGTATCTGCCATAAATACAGAATTCCAACATCCAAAATTCATACAGGGCATAAAGAAGCCATTTGATAAAGAAACTTTTATAAACACTGCAGGTGCTGCTCTATCTTTGAGCAGCTGAAACTTGATCCTCAAGGCAAAAGCATGAAGATGAGGTCTTAGTAGAGATCTCTGCAGCATCAGGTGTAAGTCTGCATTCTACATCCACATCTCATCACCAGCAGACCTGAACTTACAGAAGCATATATGAGAACTGATCAAATGGAAAGAGACATTTCCCTTTCATTCTACACATTCATCCATGTCTTTATTTCACCATGAACCTGCCAGCTCTGAACACACAGCTTTATTTTCACAGGCCTAGGTTCTAGGATAGTCTTGAGATGAATCAGTACTAGGCCCTTCGATGTTGTCAGCTGAGTAAGAAGCCAAACACAAATTATCAGTGAGCTTGAGTGCACTGCATTCCTCTTTAAAAAGCTGGAACAGCAATTTTAACTTACCTGCCTGCTGAAGAGCCAGGTCTTTTGTCAGCTATCTGACTGAGTGACTGAGCAGCCTGTAATAACCCTCTTTTGTTGAGTGGTGACTGGTAGCTCTGTGGGGCAGCTGTATTCCCCTTGCTTACAGCTCCACCTGCCAAGTTCAGGTTTGTTAACTAAAGAAAAAAGAAAGAAAAAAAAGACATCAGAACCAATTAAAACCCAAGAACAGAGCAAAAATTGTCACTAAGTGAAGTGGATAGAGTATTTACTAAGAAGTAACACTTGGAGAAGTCTTCAGATGCAGAAAAACTGTTCTAGTTGCATAAAGCAGTGGGAGGGATGACACCAACAGCCACCATACACTCGAGATGAATTCAAGTACCAGCATTGAAACTACAACCCTTCCATTCACAGAAGAACAAAGGAAGAAAAGGACAAAGATGTGGCAAAAATCCCAAAGAAAGCAACATGACATTGTTGCCCTGTGAAAAATTAACTCTCCGTGCACTAATGAAAAGCTAGCTCCCATTACAGGCAGCAGAGACAGAAGTGCCTGCCCAGGCATCATCAGCTGTGTCGCTACACCAGGCCCCTCTCTGAGCACAGCCAGGCACAGCACACAGCATCTGTGCCTTGGATAGAAGATCCAAACAAAGGCTCTTACCACACACTAAAGAAACTTCTCATGAAGCCACTTTCAAACTGTTGACACAGGTAAATACATCAGTCAATGACAGCCTCAAATCATGTTAGGTTTAGGTTTGTTAGATCAAGCTCTAAAGAAATTATCTATGCATATGAAATATATTCCATTGTTTTCTTCAAGTATTCTTTGTGCATTGCTTATCTTTTTGAAAGATCAAACTGCAAGCAGAAACTATCTGCACATTTATTGATGAAGCCCAAATGCACAACATCATGGTATCTACGACAGCAGTGCAAGTGTTAGCTTACATTCCCATGGCCAGAAGGAAGTTTATGACTGCCTTTAATTACATTATCACATGCTGCTTTTTAGGAGCACAGAACAGGCCTGTTTCTGCACCAGGATTAAGGTCAGATGGCAAGCAAGACTTATCTGTGTTGCCCTGCTTGCTTCTGTGGCAACTGGAAAGCCTACAATGAGACTCAGATAGAAGAGTCTAACAACTAGCCCTGCAACTGTTCCAGGTTATTTCACCTGGAGCATTTCAGATCCTCACTATGCAATCAAGCTTGGGCAAGAATTTCAATTCCACATTGCTACTCCAAAGCATGGGAGATCCAGAGGTTTAAATGGAAAGTTCTGCTGATACAAAAATGCATGACACTTTTCTTTATGCAGCCTTGGTTTTGGCTGGAACACTTCACCTTGCCTGAAGTATTCTGAAAGCTGATTGTTAAGCACAGAAAACACAAGCTGCAATGGATAAAGTTTCAGAGCATTACAATTTAAAACAAGACCTTAGGGTGGGATATGTTGGGCAAGCTTAGTAATGGGAAGTGTTAGCCATCTTCTATGGAATACCACACTGTGTGCCACTTTGGTGCCTCTACCTCACACTTGAATGCTGTTGTCTTCTCTAGACATTAATTCAAATTTAAAGCATTTTCATTGCAGTAACAGAAAGCTTCAGATGAGGTTGAGTTCTGTTTGTGCCAGGCACTATACAAATACCTAACAATGAGTTTCTGTCCACAAAGAGTTTATTGTCTGAAAAGAAGCAAGAATGGCAAGTGAGGCAAACAGAGGCCAGCAGGATAAATGGTAACAGCATCTACACAATTCTCAGCTTGTTGGCACCAGTGATCACAACTTTGCTAGCACAGCCCACAGGTTAAGTGAGGATGACTCTATCCAGTGTTCTCTACCCATCACCTTGTTACCAGGAAACAGTCTGATGCATTCCCACCTCACCTCTGCCCTGCTACTGCTATAGCTGTCTTCTCTAACACTGCACCAGTGTTTATCTGAAACCTCTCTTTCCAAGCAAAGCAGGTGAGCAAACAGCTTAGCATGGGGAGCAGGGACACTTCCCACATTCCAGCTAGACAGGTGTTTAAACTGCAGCAGGATTGAAGGGATCCTGAACCAGGGGGAACACACCAGCCTGAGGTTCAGACACAGGCAGCCCACCCTGATGCATGTCACCGCTTGTTGCTGCTGCTGGGGGTGGCTTGCCAAGGTGTCACCTGGTGGGGCACCTCCAACACATCTGGGCTCAGCAAAGCAGCTTCATTTTCTAGTCACCATTCTGCCTGTGCACCTGATGAAGCTGCACTATTCCCTTCACAGAGGAGAATCCTTAGCAGCAAATCAATGTTTTCTTTTCAGCTAAAGTAACAAACAGAGTATAGCACCTGGACCAAAGCAGATACCAGAATCTCCACGAAGAATAACAGGAAGCTTCAGAAATTGTGGTAGTGGAAAACAAAACAAAAGCAAACAATCCCTTTCCTTCCCCCACCCCAAAAACCCCCAAAACAAACAAAACCCAAAGCCAACAAACCAACCACCAAAAACCAAAATCACAAAGCACACACAGACACAAAACCAACCAACCAAAACCAAACCAACCCCCACAAAACCCAACCCAACCCCACCAAGAGAGCAGGCTAGTGGGGCTCAACAGGAGGGGAGTTACTGGTGTGCATCTACCAGATTCATTTTCAGAGGGTTGTACTGAGAAGGGCTCACACCCTCCTGCTGGGTAACATTCCTGTTTCCCACCAGCACAGGGGGACTTCAGAACATTTTTTTACTGTCACTGACAGTATGACAGCAGACCTGTGTGTGCTGCACTGCATGCTTCACACAGCCCTGTTTTCACACCCTCACATCAACACATTCTCCGTGGAGCCTGTAAGAGGCAAGCTGATGTAGAGCTAACCTCTCTCACCATAGACTGCTTCATCAGGCTTGGCCACAGTTTTTAAACTGTTGGTAGGAGGCTGAGTGAAGAGCACAGTGGGACAGTAAATCCTGAAAAGCTGTTGTAGAAGGAGGAGAGCTCACTTGACACACTTCTATTTATTATCTGACATCAAGAAATAGGAGGGGGGGAGGGAAACAAGTGGGCTGGCACAGCCATATCAATAAATAGAGCCTTGTGCTAGAAAATCTAACAGCACATTTATGTCCTGTTGTATTTAGCTTGCTACAATGCTAATAAAAGACAAGCTATTGCATAATGGCACAGTAGTATTTTTATTATTAAGTATTAGAAGGTAAATTTATGACTGCAGTAGTCTTGCCTTCTTGACAGCAGAGACATAGGAGATTAAGAGAACTGGACTCTGCAGTCTTGCTTTATGAAGAGCACGGCCACAATACCAAATGCTACTCAAAAGTGATGATATTAGAGTTTATCATTTGAATAGGAAATAATAGAACTCCAAGTGCAGACAGAGAGAAAGAAAAACTCCAGGAGAGAATGTCTCTAATGAACAGTATCCTACAAAGACCAATGGTATAATACCTTTAAGCAATCACAAGCAAGAGTCAGAAGAGAAGTTTAATACCTTTTACATTTCTACCTGCAGTGTACTACTATTGCAATACTTTCTCATTATCATTTTCATAAACCATTTTTCTACAATGAATTGAGTATTTTTATTTTGGTCTTGTCTAATGTTTCAAATAAGCCAAAGCAACAAATGACCAAAAAATTTAAAAGAATATAAAACAAATGAATGAGTGCTGCAGATCACCCTCTGTGGATTCAGGAAAAGCCTCCTCAAAACCTGAGTGTTTCTCCTCCTCATTGCAGAGTCAACCAGGGTGAACAGGGACGTGTCACTAGAGGTTGTTAACTCAGACTCTTGGCAAAGAGTGGAAAAGTGACTTAAACTTTCATTACCAATGTCCTTAACAGCAGATCCTGAGCCTCAGTGGCCAACGTGTTCCAACCCTGGCTGCATAATACACTACAAAAACTGCCTGCTTCCCACTCCACAGTTGGTGGGCTTAGTACTTTTCTGCCACAGGCCAGCCATGACCTATAAAGTGCTGGGGACTGAACTTGTACAAACTCTGCAGACCATTTCTCTTACTTGGAGCCACACTTGCATCCTCACTAAATCTCACATTTCCACTTGGACCTTTCTGAGTGGTGAGGAGGAACAGGGATCTAGAATTGGAGCCATATTTCACAGGTCAAGCTAAGAGATGTGCCAAAAGAACACGGCCATCGTAGGCCTACTTCACTGTCTCTTGTGAAACGATTGTCTCTGCAGTCTGAGACAGGAGAAGGCCCAATGCTACACAGCTTTTGTCCCAAGGTACCCCATGGACAACTTTCACACATTTATATTCATATCAACAGTTCATGGGAAGCCTTTTCCTTTAAGGAAAAACTGGAGAGGGATCATGGTTTGATACACGTACGGTCACTGCTCCTCTGCCTTATGACCAGACCAGAATCTTCAGGGTTTGATACCTCAGAAAGTACAAGATTCCACCACTACCATACCAGGGTGCTCAGTTTGACTCCTTCAAGGCCCTTCAGTCAATCCCTAATTTTCCATTTAATTACTTAACATTCATCCAGCAACACCATCTTTATCCCATAGCTTGTAAAAGAAACGTTTCTTCTCTTCCATTACCTGCCTTTCAAAGTCACTGTATTTTCACCTGCCAAGCCTTCCTCAAACACACATACCCCTGAGGCTTTCAACATCAGTGGAGTATTTATTCTCCTGGGAACAGAGGGGAAGAAAAAACCACGTGCCATTAAAAAAATAAAAATAGCTGCATTCTTTCAATTATATTTTCCTTCTTTCAGCCTTCAGAGATGACCATGACTAGATGCTACAACAATATCAGTACTCACTGTTAATGTGCCCTCTTCCAAGTCTGTGCTGCACTTTCTTGGTTCACTACAGAGCTCTCGTGCACACATGATCCAGCACAGGCTAGCAGCACTTGGTCTAACAGCACCCAGCTCGCCCAGGCTGCTGGAAACAGCCCTCCTGTCTTAAGCCATTGAGATACTGGAATCAAACGTTGTCCCAGTATGGGAAACATTCCAGGATCTTAACCTGCTGCTTTCCTTAAGAGGCAAGGGAAACCCCAATGTACAAATCTCTTAACACACACACACTTTCCATTGTCTGAAGAGTGGCACAAAACATACCTACTACAAATGCCTTGAAAAAACCCACGCCATGCAAATGGATTTTATCAGGGCCATCTTTGTGCTACCCAGGCCAGCTTGCTGACCACCCCCCATACTCAAACATCTGCATTTTCTGCACAGAGTTTAATTTGCAGGAGGACCAGCCAGAGGGGAAGAACTGGGGCTAACCAGCTGGGAAGTGTGAAATCTGTATGTGTCCCAAGGCTGGCCTGGCCAAAGGCCCGTGACATTCCTCCTCTGCTCAAGGAGCTTACCAGCTTACAGGATATACATATGCATACAGAGCACAAGTGTTCCAGTCTCCAGAAAATGTTCCAGACAAAGACCTGCCAGAGACATTCCTGGGAAACCTGACAAACTTGCAAATTCCTTTGTACTGTCTCCAGCATATGCATCCATTTAAAAAATGAAAAAAAATAAGAAAAAAAGAAAAAACCAACCCAACAACAATAACCAAAAAAACCCCCACCAACCAACCAAAAAACCAACAACTAAGAAAAAAACCAACCAATAAAAACCAAACCCAAACCAGCTAGTGCTGCTGCTGTGGTTAGCTGAACTCCCCTCTTCCTTCTCCTGAAAAAGGCAGGCTTTCATTTCAACACTCTGCCTCAAAACTTCCCAGTGGGAGTGACTGGATAAGGCCCAGCCCTGCCAAGTGTTTGATGCTCAGGGTGTAATCTTTCCCATAGTATGAGCTCTAGCTGCTCAGCCTGGCCCTTTTGGTGACTCTCTGCAGTTATTGCTGCATCAAAACCAAAGCCTCTGCTCCGGTTCCCCCTGGAGCCTCCGAGGGGAAGGGTTCAAGTCAAGCACTGCAGAAACTGCGCTGGCGTTTCCACTGCTGACACCCTCTGCCCAGAGCAGTTACACCACTGCTGAGGACACAACTCAGTGGTATCAAAAGTAACCCCAGTTCCTGGGTGAACAGGAGCTGGGCATGAGGAGGATGAGGAGGCTCTGCAGCAGTGCAGAGTTGTGTGACAGAGGGAGGGGGCAGGCAAGAAAAAATTCCTCAGACTTCAACTCCTGGCTTCTTGCTCCTCTTCCTAGTTGCAGTGAGCTGCCTTTTTCCTTTACAATTCCCTTTCTCTCCACCAGCAGAAGGGTAAAGCCAGCCATATGGATACATAAAAATAACTCTAAGACTCGGATAAAGAGGGTTGAGTCAAAGCAAAGGGCTAGCACTAAGAGCCCCTTTGGTGTGGAACACATCCACATCAAGTTCCTGCAGTATTTTCTGCAGTCACCGTGCTGCACAGCTCAGGTCTAGAGCAGAGACAATGCCCACTGGGACCTGCACAAGGTGGCTGAGCACTCTGCTTTGTGGCACTTGCCCCCTGCTGAGGACAGGGCAGGCCAGGGTACCACAGTGTAACTGAATGGCTAACTGGGGAGGGGTGGGGGTTCAAATATGGTAGCTGCTGTTAAGCTGAAGCTTGCTATTTGTGGATTCCTGGGGCATATTATCCCCACAGGGGCCCTCCGAGGCACTGTAAAGCACCCATTCCAGTTCTTCCCCTCTCCCAAGATCTGGTGAACTTATCTGCTTCTTGCTAGTTTCCACCTCCTGTCCAAATGAAAAATGTAGAATGAGAAAAGTGCCCCATCTTCCTCTGGACTTGTCAGCATGCTTGCAGGAATTCTGTTTGCTGGATCTTGAGCACTGAGTGGCTGCGGAGCAGAGATGAAGGCAGCTCAGCATAGCCCTTGCCTGGGTGGTCTGATGTTATGCCTGTGATTAAACTCCCTGGTTAGAATAATTGGAGCTTTTCCTAATGATAGCTGGGTCCTGAAATCTCACACTCTCCCTCACAGAGAGGGGCAGAGCTCCCACCAGGCTTCCCCTCCTCCTCCTCTTCCTCCTGCTCCTGCTGAAGCTGGCCAATTCACCACATTCTTTGCTTCACTGCCATTAACAACTACAAATTACTCCAGCCTTGTAGACACCAACCATAACCCCCCCCAGCAGACAGCAACAGGGACCTCACACAGATCCAGCACTGCAGAAGAAAACCTTCTTTTTACTGTACAGCACATTTCAGGGAGAAGGAGCATGCTATTCACAAAGAAAAAACACACAGATATCCAGGATCCAGCCACCTGGCTCTGGATCTACACCCATGCTGTGAATTTTAATGTCCTCCCTGGTGAAAGTCCTGCAATACAAGCACACAGAAATAGTTTGTGCTTAACACACGTGAAAAAGACTTTAGGATTAATGCCTGGTAAGGAACACAGCAGAGGGAAAAGAAGTCTGGATTATTTGGATCATAGTCTTCATCCATCTGTCAGCCAGGAAAGGCCAATGGCTAACAATAGGTACAGTCAAAAAATCTCTTGGTTCAGCTGTCCAGAGCTAACACAGCAGCCAGAAAGGTCCCTCTGCCACAAATCAAGGCAAGAGAGGCAATTAAGTCCCTTTAAAAAGAAAGGGGCTTACTGAATTGGATATTAACAGTTCACACTGCCTCTCCAGAGCAACTTCATCACCTCACTGCTGCTTTTCTGAACTTCCAAATCCAGTGCCCCATCCTGCAGTAACAGTCTCATGAAACACCTTTCACCTGTATTTCCTCCTAGGAGCTTAACTTCATCTCCAGGAAAGAAAATGTATCTCCTCTGTATCTACTATAGCAAAAATAACATAAAAAGAAATAGTTCATGTAATGCCTCTATGCTCCAAAATACAGAGACAGAACAGAGAGTTCCAGAAGAGTTTCCAGAGAGTTCTCTGTTGCTTCCCCCAGATGTAGTGGGCAGGTAACCAGGGGAACACCTTGCTATTGCTGGATACTGTGGACTACTAGAGCTAGATGGTGAGTACTGCAAGCAGCAGGCAGTGTTTGAAAGATCTTCATGGAGAGAAGTACCTAACACTGTTTGCCATAACCTCAAAATATCAGCTTTATTACTGGATCTCATGTAATCACAAAACCACTGTGGATCTGTGGGTTTAAGTGAATAAAATTAAATTACTCAGAAGTAAAAACTATCATTGCCAACAGTGATATTCACCAACAAACATTCTCCCTAGCAGCTTCACTGTATTTATGAAATTAATTTAATTAAATTAGTACCCTGTTGAACTACATCACCCTCATACAAGCCCCATTGCTAGTCTTCTCCCAGCTTTCAATCCCTTCATCCTCCTGTCCCAAAGCCACCATGGTTTCATAGCTCAGAACCCCCAAATGCTCCCATCCCAATTCTTTCCTGCTCTCAACCCATACTGACCATCTTTGGCTTAATGCCACTCCACAGCAGTTCACCAAATCCCCCCCAAAAGGAGGATTATATTCCTACATTCCTCTGGACCTTGCAGGTACATCTGAACTTTCCAAAACATCACTGTTTCAGGTATGATTAAAAAATAGCCTTAGCTTAGAAATCACCATGTGCCATACTCAGTACTTAAGGCAACCTGATTCTTAAAAGAAAAACCACCCTCACCTAAGCCATCCAAGCTTTCATACTAATCAAGATTCAGATTTCATCTCCACCAGGATTACTGCAGAAATGTGGCCTGGAGAATCAATAGAAGAGACATCTAGAGCTGCATGGACACAGGACCTGGGAGGAAATTAATTGTCAGACCCCCAGCTCGAATACAAAATACATTAAGGTCACTCAGAAAATCTACATTGTCTGCTAGAAGATGAGGTCTGATTGCTTGCTTGTCACAAAAAAATTAGCACCTTCATTTCCTTCTGTACATCTGGCACCTCATCTGTGGGAAAATACCTTGGGTGAACCCAGAAGGAAAAAGCAATACAGACACATCAACCATGACCAGCACATTTCCAGAGCCACCACTGCCAGAGACACTTTCCAGCTTCAGTTCACCTGCACTGGTTGACTGTGGCTGCAGCTGCCAGAGTGGGCTCTCTTGTCACCCCACGCAGCCTTGCTGCAAAGACCTTCCCATGTAGATTTGTGTGAACTCCTCTGGATTCCCCATTCTCTACTCCCTAACTGAACTATCAGTAATTAACTATTTTAAACCTTCTGTATTCCTACCATAATCTAATAGTTGCATAAACAGCAGCAAGATGATAACCTGAGCTCCAGACAGACCTCAGAAGCCACAGGAATTGAAGCCAAGTGAGAGTATCTTTAGGGAGAAAGTCTATTGATTTATTTTCAGTGTCTTTCTCTGAAAAGCCTGAAATTAAGCAGATGCTTTTCACCCTCCCCCTGCAAGATACTTGGTTAGATACTAGGTTTTGCCCAAGGAGGCAGTTTCCATCACATATTTGGCTTTCAACAAACCAGCTTTTCCTGAATGAAAATGTTTCACTACCAATTTTTCAGAACAGTTTTACTACAAAGTTTAGCTCGAATTCTGATTTCATTAAGAGAAGCAGACCAATGGCACTGAAGATTGAGACAAGCAAACAAGCTCCTCTGGATTTTCCCCAAGCTACTCCAGGCTTTGAAAGACTAAATTCTCTAAGCAGAGTCTGCCCTGATGCAAGATCAGGCCTCAGCACCTCTGGTATATTCAGTGCTCACATTCTCTGTTGGGTCCATCAACAAGAAGGTGCTTCCTTCTAGGGACTTACACTTCAAGGTTCAAGACCCATCTGCACAGACAAAAGTGCCTCTGTTAGTTTTGGAACTGATCAGACTAAATCAAAACCTCAACTAGGTGTAGAGTTCAGCTTCCTTGAGTTATAGAAGAGACCCTGCCTTTTGCCTTGCAAATCATTTCACCAGATATTCATAATCCCAGCATACAGCAATAAAACTGAAGCAAAACCAAGCAAACAGGATCAGCTATTGCAACTGCTAAACATGCCTCAGGAATCTTAGTAAGAAATCACTATTAAACCTTGATTCTGGAAGTTCTGTTATCAGAGCACAGATATTTAACCCGTTTGTCCCCAGCAAGTAAAGAGGGGGAAAAAAATTCCAAGGTGAAGGGCCCATCCTGAAGAATCTCCAGCTGGCAGCTTAACTAACTGAGAAGTGTCCAACTCAAACACCTCTGAAGAAAACTTTAGCATATTATAAAGAAAAAAATTACTACATGCATGGTCATTTAGGATGCAACAGCTCGACAAGGAAAAATGGAACTTAGTGGAATTCTACTGGAAGCCCATGTGAGTTTGATCTATACCCCGTGATAGTAGCAGGAGATGATCCTTGTGCCAAGTACTTTACTATGCCTCTACAACACTATTGGAATGTAGAGTTTACATCAGAACCCATCCTGCAGACTTTATTCCCAGCCCTGTGATGACACTGGGGGTGTGAGAAAGCAGACTGCACGGAGGCCCAACTCTGAGAAGATGCAGGTTTAGTGTTTAATGAGACCAAGCATGATCTGGGTTTAATGACCTTTTCTAATCCTCTTTCTCTATGAAAGGACTTGAACAACATTCGTGTCACCTGACAGAAAATCTGTATTCTGGAGCCTGCACACACTTCAGAACACACTTCAGAACAGTGTGACAGGAGGGGATTTTCAGGAGCTTTGCCCCTCCCAGGATGTCTCAGCCCAGTGCAGACAGGGAAGCCTGTGACAGACAGTGACAGGGGCTCTGCTTCCCTGCCCACATACCTGCTGTGCAAGGAGACTGATGTGGCTCGGCAGGGCAAACTGCTGGGCTGCTGTCTTCTCTGCCAGCTGCTGCAGTTCTGCTGCCACCACGCTGGGGCTGCAACCTCTGCCCTGAGCAGCAGCATCTTCTGCACCTTTATGCATCCTGGCTGAGCCCACACGCTGCCTGCTTGGACTGCGCTGGCACAAACCTACAACAAACATTGCACCCACTCAGCAGGAGGGCAGGAAAAGCAGGAGGGATACTTTCTGCAGATCCTAGGAAGAATACAGACCTCTGTATGGGCCTGGGTGTTGCCTAGAGGAGCTTGTATCAATTCCAGACCCAGGTTCTCTTCATCCTAATGTATCTGATGGCACCTAATTCCAGAGAGTGTTGGCTGCTGTAGCCCAAGTTAAATCTATAATGTTTTTTTTTCCTTAAAAATAAATTAATCCCTTTAAACAAGCTACTCAGCTAGGAAGTCAGATTTATTTTAATGCTAGAAAGGCTGTCAATATAGACACAGCAACCCTAGTGAGTATGTGCTGATCCAGAGGTATATAACCTAACACAAATGTATACAAACACTGAAAAAAACCCAAAGATATCAAACCACAGCTCTTGGCCCATGCATGGATCCCAAAATTTTCCTAAGAGGTTAAAGCCTGCACCCATAAATTCCTACAGTTTCTTCTACCCTTCAGGATTCCTTACATTCTGATGTTGCATTGCTCAACCACATCCAGCCCTAGCATGGCACATGAGATGGCTTTAGAGCCTGGTTTTAAGATACTCTTGGACATTGGTAGTGCTGAAAGGTCCTAGAGGATGAGACACAGTAATGATTCCTTCAGATCCTTCTCTTCTGGAGGTCTTAACCTTCAAGTATTGAACAATTATGAGATCTCTACAGCTACCTGAAAGGGGGCTGTGGCAAGGTGGGGTCAGTCTTCCAGGTAACAAGTGACAGGACAAGAGGAAATGTCCTCAAATGGCATCGGGGGAGGTTTAGATTGGATATTTAAGATTCATTCACTGCAAGGGTTGTCAGTGTTTGGAAAAGGCTGCCCAGGGAAGCAGGTGGGTCACCACCCCTGGAGGTATCCAGAAGATGTGCAGGTGTGGTGCTTGAGGAGATGGAAGACTTGGCAGTGCTAGGTTTACAGTTGGACTCTATGATCTTAAAGGTCTTTTCCAACCTGAAGGATTCTATGATTCCCTGGTCAGCTGCTCAATAAAAGGGCATATTTGGCAAACAAAGGCTGTTTCCTGCACCCCACCTGTTTAGGAAAAATTGAGCACAGTTCAACAATAGTTGAATAACTGTGGCAATGTGAAGTGTCTAGGGAGGGAGATTACACATCTCTGTAAGGAGCTAGCAGGTTTTGATGAATCCCAGAACACTCACCTACTTTAGCAGAGGAAGGTCGGGCCAATCTTTGGCTGTAGATCTGAGCAGCTCTCTGCAGAGAGGAGAGGGGGCCGATGGTGAAGCTACCGGAGCGGCAGCGATGGAACGCCGGGGGTGGGAAGAGAGAGCTGCCAGGAGCTGTGCTCTGCAAGGAGGGTGCTGGGGGTGGGAACTGAATCAGCCTGGGACCAACTGGAGGAGCCACCAGGGACTGGTGACCAGGCAGCTGTGCGTTTTCAGGGGCTGTAGGCTGAGGTGGGACCCCAGAACTGGTACTTCTCTGGAACACGGCCCCAGAAGCAGAGGGAGGAGCACTGGGAGGGCTGCACCCAGGTAAATTTGCTTCAGCATTTAAGGAGAAGGTGGATCCTTCTGGAACTACACAAAGAAAATAAGCACACTGCATGAGAAAAAGCTGCTTTTCAGGTCCTTTGGTTAACATCAACACAAAGATGCCTCTTCAGACACACTGAGGCCAAAGTGACCTCACCCACCAGCAAAAAGAAGAGGTTGCTCTACATGATGAGTAACCTCTTTCAAAGCTTGCCCTATCTGCACCTTCCCCCAGAGAAGAGCAGCTCACTCTTTCATACTGCTGACTCTACAGTATCTTTTCTCAGGTTTAAAAGAAAAAAATAATAATTAGGCATTTGAATCCCTCAGTTTGAACCCAAAGGTTTCAACATTTGTTTAAAACAGTATTCAAGAGACCATGTGCATTCATCCCTTTTTTTTTTGATGATGATGGTTTAAGCCAGTTTACTTACAGGTTGATTTAACTTCTTTGGGTTTACAGCCTTTCAATGCTCCTTCTGCAGGCATACCTGCAACTGAACTTTTGGATGGATCATCTTTTATTTTCTTCACCACCTTAGGATGCTCTATAACCAAACCAAAGAGTTAGGAAGTAGAACAATGCAAACTGTGATGTGATTGGAAGAGGATGGCAGAATTTAAACCTTGTCACAAGGTATGTTCTTGATAATATTTACTGCAGACCATGCAGCTCCATTAACCACAACTGCACTGCCATTCACAGTAGCACAGACTCCTGTGCTCCCCTAGGTAGGGCTGGCACTGCACTTCCTTCCACAGAGCACACTGGCTCAGATACACAAACCTTGACCCCATGGGTATGCTCACTGTGGGCAGCACAATTTAACAGCCCTGATTTCTCTCATCCCATAGGAAAGTAAAAAAAAAATAAAATATATATATGCAACCTCAAGCAATAGGGAAGCATCAGGGAAACACCTCAAGGGAATGACTGGGTTGACAGGTTGTTCTTATTCCACAGACTGAAGCTAAACTGGATTTGTCTGGGCAACATCATCTCTGAGCTGCTTGCAGAACTCACCCCCTGGAGACTGTTTCTCCAGCTGGTTACTGGTGTTGCTGAGTGCTGTGCTTGTGGAGTTTGCTCCCAGGAAGACACTCGCTGATTTGGTTTTGTGTGTGTAAAATGTCAGCACCTCCTCCAGGTCACTTTCACTACAATAAAGAGGGAAGAATGGAGGTAAGGGAGGATTTTAAGATCTTCTGTGCTCCTGTAACAAAGAGAAGAAACATTAAGGAGACTGAAGAGGGGAATGGGGAAAAAGGTGAGGCCAGACAAGATCATCATCTGCTCACTTCTGCAGGGTAAGAAGGAAAGGAACATGCCATGGTTAAGCCTGGAGATGCTCACTGAAATGTCATTTTATTATGCAGTAAAAAATTCAAGGCAGTCAGGAGCTTTCCCAGGATAAATCATAGAACCATCCAGGTTGGAAAAGACCTTCAAAATCATCAAGTCCAACCAATAACCCTACTCTACATGCCCACTGCTAAACCATGTCCCTGAGTGCCATGTCTACACATCTTTTAAACACAGCCAGGGATGGTGTCTCAATCACTTTCCTGGGAAGGGAATAGAGAGCAGGTGAAAACTCCAGTCACATTTTTGGGGGAGATCAGCTCAACAGGAGAGATTCAGTTTACAGCTAAATTTGTGCATCTTCCCCAGGTGCTCTCTAGGACAAGCAGCAGTCCTGCTCCTGAGGGAACTCAGCCCACTGGTGGTAGTTTCAATTCAACAGTGGGGGCAGGAGGGGAAGAAGGAGGCAAGAGCACAATAATTAGACAAAACTGCAAGAGAGGCAAACAGAACCATCAATATTTCTGTGAACCTCACAAAGCTTGCACAGGTTTCTGGGTTTTCTGGTCGCTGGCAAGGAGAGGAAGAAAAAGACTCAGCAAGAGCAGGACCTTCAGTCACTAAGGGTATCCAGAGGCCTTTAGAGCCATCAGATCATCTTTAGAACAATCCCAACACCTTCATGCTGGGAGATCCTTTATCGAAGGGAATAAAATCCATTCCTACCTTGCTCTGGTAATGAAGTTCTGAAATCCTTCAGGATTCACCCCCTCCTCCTCCTCCTGCTGTTTCTTTTTGGATTGCTGCTGAACCATCTGCTCCGTTTCCTGTTAATAAGCAGGATCAGTCTCTGTGTATTTACTGTATGTTCCATGGCATAGCTACAGCTCAGAAGACAAAAAACCAATTCCATAGGGTCCAAGAAAAAAATGAAACCAACATCAAGGAGGCAAAATGTAACTGTTTGACTAGGTGCACCAGCATGGAGAGGGACCCCCAGACACGGCACGCGGGGAGTACCCTGAGCTCACTCCTCCACCTGACAACTCCTCAGCAGAGGTGAAGTCCTCACAAATACATGCTGCCCCTTCAAATATGCTCTTTGCTGGGATGTAAGGAAGTATTGAGAGGGGAAAGAGATAAGAAATAATAATACACACACCCCAAAAAAAATTCTTCATAGATAGTAGGTCCCCCTTCTACTTTTGCTGTTTCTGTGTCAAATATGGAGTTTGGCCAAATATTTGGGCATCTGCCCCAAAAAGAGATATTTGGGAAGGAAGCAGGACAAAAATACAAGCAAATTAAGTCAAGGAGGTGAGATCATGGCCTGCACATTTCCTACTGCAAACTCGGAGTTCTCCTCTTGAGTTAATTTCTCCTGTCACACAGCAAACTGCCCAGTGCTTATCTACCCACCAGAAATGGACTGCCTTGGCAAGAGCAAAGACAGTGAACCAGTGCAGCCCTTGGCAAACAAGCATTTGTACACTGAACTATGCTGGAATAAAAGAAGGTGAGCCTTTGTGTGGGAAAATGGGAGCAAGCTCCAGACAGAGGGATCTCTCCATCTTACACCAGTGGAACTTGTTGCCTCTAGAGGTAACATTAACACAAACATTAAAGAAAACAAACCAACCAAACCCAAACCCAACAGAAACAAACCTACAGGCCTGTCTGACATAACCTCACCAGCACATAAGCATAGAAGCTTTATCTGACCAACCTTGACCTCCACTTCACCACTTCCCACTGGTTCTCTTCAGCATTCCCAGGACAAAAGGGCTGGAGATGTTATTTTGAAAGACACTTCAGGAGGGGGAAGAAAAAGCCACACTCTGCCTTGTGTCTGCCCCTCACTACTGCAGTAGAACTGAACAGTATGGGATCTGTTTCACTTAGCTTGCTGGAGGTAGCAGTTTTTCTCCTGTGCCATTGAAGGAGATAGAGGATGGCCAGGAGGAGTCCCCTGATAAATCTGAGCTCACATCAGTGAAAGAAAGCAGTCTGTGTGTTGGAATCAGATGTAAAGAGCTCTCGTTGCCCAAGAGTCTCTCAACAGCTTAAACATGTATGTCCTAAAACCTCAAGTGACCTGTCCTCACTTGTTTTAAAGGAGAAAATGTTTATGAAATGATTTATTACCAGTTACACAGCTTCATTTTGTGAATTTACTCAAGAGTTAGCAAAAAAATCCTGATGTTTAAGTACAATTTGAGTGGAAAGGATATCCAAAGCAGCTGCATTCTTCACTCACCACAGAGCCACCCAAGTATTTTGTGGTTACTCCTAACACAGTAATTCAGTGAGCATTAGGCATAGGAGGCACTCCCTGGAACAAATCTGGTTCAGGGCCAGCCTTGCTCTGACAGATCAAGTTACCAAGTGTCAGTTTGGAGGAGGTAATGCAAGTGAACATCCTCTGCTAACAACAGCAGCTCAGAGGCCTGTGTGCACAGCAGCCTCAGGAAGCAAAATGAAACCCCCCTCCCTCATCCTAACACTGAAATGCTGGGGGCAAAGGAAAGGGGA
The DNA here is from genome assembly GCA_013399075.1 of Chloroceryle aenea. Taxonomy (NCBI): domain Eukaryota; kingdom Metazoa; phylum Chordata; class Aves; order Coraciiformes; family Cerylidae; genus Chloroceryle; species Chloroceryle aenea. Next base: position 10,035 of record VWZY01012237.1, on the reverse strand, counting down.
AGCTGTCCTTGCAGAACAAGGGTTAGCATGAAACCACTATGCTAAGAACAGCATCTTCTACATCCAAAGAGGTGAAGAGTATTTAAGTTAGGCCCTCCTTCTTACCCCTGAGCATCCCAGGTCCCCCACTACAGACAGGTGGCAGTCCCTCAGCATACCAACAGTAACAATTCACCCCACTCTNCAGACAAACCATTACTGCCTACACCAGTGCCAACTGGCCATGGGAACTGCAGAACAGAGCCTTTACAACAGCATCCCATCTTTACTGGGACAGCAGCCAGCAGGAGGCACTTCTGGAAGCAAACAGAAACCTACAGAGCTACGGAAAGCAGCAGCAGGAATTGGTCACCTTGTTGTAAGAGAGGATGAACTCGCCCAGCTGGCGAGCCAGGGCACGGCGGCGATCGTCCCGTCCCAAACACCGCCCCGGCAGCAGCAGCCTCAGGGACTGATGCAGGTTGCTGGCAGCTCTCTTCAGAAAGCGTACCACCAGCTCCTGCCGGCGC
>VWZY01012236.1:536145-632962 GCA_013399075.1 Chloroceryle aenea | reverse complement strand
AAAAAAAAAAAACAAACCACAAAACAGCTCATTTTTAGAAGTGGTAGAGAAGGAATCAATCCTACCTAAGTAACAAGGAGTGTTTGCTCAATAACAATGTTTTTTAAATAGCCAAGAAACATAGGCAGAATGGTCACAGTCAAAGCTCATCTGCAAGGTACCAGACTGGAAAGTTGTCACATTAGTGCTAGTTCCTATCTCAGTTGTCAAACAGTTTCTGTCATAAATGTTTAATTTAGTTTTTTCTTCGATTACATTCTTGCACGGATAGACAAGAAAAAAATGTCAGACTTGCAACATATTGCGATGTTCTAAATTCCATGGGATAAAAACCTCACAGAAGGCCTCTCTGGAGCAAATGTCTTCAGTAACTAACTAGACTGATGGATTTTTAAAGAATTAATGACTTCATGTATCTATTTATTTGTGGGTAGCTTTTGATTTTTGTTGGCATGTCTAATGTTGGGTTTTTTTCCTTACAAATAGCCTAGGTTTAAAAGCAGAAAAATGAAAAAAAATTAAATGGTATTTCAGAAAACTTTCCAGGTATTATGTCCTTATGTTTTAGAGACACTTTGTTGCTGTAGATGAGGAAAGAAAAGGCACAAAACAAAGTAAGTGGCTACTCAGGAATGGGAAGTCAGTAACACAGTATAATACAGAACACCAGACATGCTTTAATGTGAACACCTCTCTATACGGGACTCATCTAGAAAATGTAGAGGCTCTCAGGAATTTTGAATATCTAACACCTCTTCCAAAAGACCTCTCCAAACCCTTCTGTCCAAAGAAAGGTTTGGAACTCTAATGATTTTTACTTTTCAAGTGCACATCTGTAGCTTATGCTGCTTATCCAGGTTTCAATCTGTCACACAGTGAGGTGACAGCTGTGTGACACTGAAAGCAGCCTGTTCTGTAGCAGTGAATGGCTTGTCCCATTTGATGATTTTGACCCAGTTAACCACAAAGACAGACTGACAATTCACAGAAACACCTGGAGAAGGATGGACTTTACATCCCACATTCCTATATTCTAAGGTTACCAAAAGCAAACAGCCCACCTCTCACCTTTGCCAATATCTGTCTTCTAGACAGACTGAACTGTTGTCACTTCTGTTCAGGTGGTCCCCAACCATCCCTACTTCACTGTACAGAAACAAAATCACCCTTACTCTAAAATGCATTTTTGGGTTTTAAGAAACCTTGGGTAGCAATAGAAATTATGATAGTCAGAAATGGAAGGGCTATGAAAATATGTATTGATCCTTCAGGTAAACTCACACCACTTTTCTTATATAAGTCTTATGTCCTTTTTAATGCATCTTTAAACTCATATGACTAAGGAGGTTGCATAGTTTGCATGTTTCATTTTCTCTAAACTCTTGGATTTAGTAAAATGAAATATGAATGAAATGCAAGAATTCAGACCCTGCTGATTTCAGATATGTTTCTCTCTGGCATTCTGGCAATATCTTCCATGTGTTATAATTCTTCTCCTCAATGCTAAATTTGCTTCTATTTTCTACTCAAAGTAATATGGCTCACTTTTAAAGCACTTTGTGCCAAGGACAGTTCATGAGGATAACTGTGCTCCATAAAGACAATTCGGCTACGTAAGGCTAATTCGGTGTCCCTAGAACTGGAAGCTTTTTGTCTGACGGAGATGGGGGTGGATGTACATCCTACAACATGGTAAACAAATGCAGAATCTGGACCTTCTTATGATTATTTTTTTGAAGAATTCTCTTCAGATCAAATTTTGGACATAGGGAAAACAAGGAATGATTTAGTATTTTCTCATAACTGCATTCTGTATTCAAAAGAGGAATACAAAGAGAAAAAAAAATCATTTAGTACACAATAGGCCTCATTGTACATGTTTTAGTAAATAAAACTATGATTTATACAGAAATCAATGAGGGAATGACCACTGGAAAAAAAACCAAAAACAATAGGCAGACTAGCCTTAGATCTGAGCTTTTCTATGTTTGAGCCAACTCACTTTACTTCACAAGCAGGCCACACTGAAAGTATATATGGCCAGATCCCATTGCTTATCTAATGAATTGAATCTAATATTCAACCAACAAACCAGTTGGTTTCATGCATATTTTTTTTCTCTTTTTCCAATCCATGGACATATGAAGTGTCCTGTCAGGAAAAAAAAGGCATTTTAAAAAAGATTGAGTTAGTTTCTCAGCTGAGAGTTTTTTCGTGGGTAAGGTTGAAGTGCATAAGTAAGATAGGTATCTCAGAGTCTCCATGCTCCTTGAACAATACTGAACTTAAATCTCTGATGCAGATAGCTTCACAGCAATGCATTCCAGTTGTACATCATGCAACAGATCAGACTTTGGATCCAGGCTGACTGCTGTCTCTCTGGTTACACAAGTAAGCATTTTTTTTTCTTTTTACCTTGGCCTATATACATATTTCCATTGATGTGAAGCAGCGAGTTATGGCCAAATTAGGGAGAAAAAGTTCTCCTGATACAGTCTAGTTCAATCAGAAGATATGGGCTTGTTGCAGTCATTCCTGTGTGAAAATTTATGTTGTATGTGATCAAAGAGGTCACAGTTTGTAATGGTCCTTTCTAGCATTAAAAGTCCGTGAATCCCTCCTCTACTAAGTCACCCAGTCCTTACGGGAATGTCTGAATCTCTTACTGTATGCAGCAGTCACAAAATGGTTGGACTTGAATCATTCTAGCTCAAAATTTAAATTTATATATATATCATGTATGATTTATGCACAAAAAGAGCACTCCAGATAAAATAAAGCAAAGTGTAGACATTGATCATTTTTTTCAAGCAATTGCTTATAAATTTAGTAAGCTGTCTGCCTTTTTATACTGTTCAGTCCGTTTTCATTACAGACATGGCTTTGTAGTAAATTTGGAATTTGCTGAGTGAGAAAATGAAGATTTATACAAAGCTAAATTGAACAAATGGTGAATAATTGATTTAACTGACCTGACAGCTCACACTGTGCTTGTAAATAATACATAACTTTGTACTGTACTGACAATTTAGTATTCTGTGCTTCTAGATTCCTTTCAGTAAGTTACTGCAAGGAGCAAATGATCTTTGACCACCCTAAAAAGGCAAAAATATGCTTACCAAGCATATTCTGGTACCTCCATTGTAGACCGCTATAGTATGATACTATGCTGTTAAAGCATCTCCTTAAAGACTCCCTGCCCTTTTGTATTTTGTCTCTAAAATATTGTTGGATAGATACCATCAATATAACCATTTCATACTATTCTGCTAGCCATCAGCTCCAGAAGTCAGATAGTCTCTGAATAAATTCACCTAACACCACTGCAGTAAACAGTCACAGTGACTTGTAACAGCAAGTGCTCATGTCCATTTTTTATTTCCTTTTCTTTCAAGATATACATTTGAACTCTTAATCAAATACGTAAGCACAAGCTATTGTTAAACTGGTTCTTGAAGTGCACATATAGCCCTAAGTTGATATATAGGTCTGATAGCTTCATTGTCTTATAACTACTGTAATAACCTGTATAATAAGGGCATGAAAGTCAACCACTAGGATCTGGCTGCCTTCCATAACCACCTTGTAGGAGTGCAAATGGTTACAGAAAAGCATAGAGCATTACAGAGCTTTTCCTGCTTTGTATCAGGATCTGTTCTCTCACCATTGAAACACATCCACTCAGAGGTGGCAAACAGCATCTCCTTAAGCCAGCAAGCAATGTAGGGATCTAAGAAACAGTGATTCTGCATCACATATGAATATACAAACCACTGTCAGAGTGATCATCTGAAAGGCCTGAGAACTACATAATGTCCATTAAGCCAAAAAAAAAGTTCTTCACAGAGCCAGTGGGAAGCACATACTTTTCCAAGGATGGACTACAGATCTCACTCTTGGAGAAAGAGCTTGCACATGTTACCACTTTGCTGAACCCTTTCTAACAACCTTATCTGTGTAAAGTCACTGCTAATACATTGTGGCAGTGAGCTGAAGCACACATAGCTAAGAAATGTGAAATTTCAATTCCCAGTGCAATTTCAACTCCAACTGCTGCACTTCTTTCATTTTAATACTGTATCATTTTTATGTCTTCAGGTTTCTGTGCAGTGTGGCTGAGTTATGATAGCTGCAGAATATTTCTGGGCTTGATTCCAACTGCTTTCTCTGAAAGCAGAAGATTCCATTCTCCTCTGTGTCAGATGATGTTTATGTAAGGATCTACCTATTGTCCCCAATGCTCATTCTGCCCTCTGACTTCTCAAATGTATCCAGTCCTAGAATGTGAAAATCCCAAAATAGACTGCACATCTGGCATATGCCTAAGTAAGGAGGGAACCTGGCACTAGATGCAGCAGAGGAACATGTCTTCAAGGGCTAGTCCCCATGAACAGGGAGGTGTTTCTCATTTTCATCTCAGTGCTACAGCATCTTTCCTACTTGTCCTCTGTCAAACCAGGATCTGACAGATGAGTCATGGAGCAGAAGAGAGGCTGCAATGTGGGGTCATACTAACTGCATAAACTTTAGTCTGAAGAGCAGGTGGAGGAAGTTCATTGCTCAAGTCTTACCTTCAGTGCTCAAGACTCATCCCTTGGCCCTTCTTTGATGATTTTTGTTTGGTTGGGGTTTTTTTGTTTGTTTTTTTGATTGTTTCTTTGTTTGCTTGTTGCTTTTGTTTTATTTGCTTTTTTCCTGTCTTTCTTACCTACTCCACTCTGGTCAGATTTTTCTTTAAACACCCTAAGAGACAGAGACAAAAATTAGGGCTTACAGAGATGGTCAATATCAACTGAGTGATACCAATGCTGGTAGAAGATGAAACAGACAAAATTAGAATCATCAGGTTTATGATGAGCCAGATAACTGCAAGAGCTTTGATTAAATAAGGCCAAAGCCCAATGGACTGAACCTACAAAGCAATAGATAAGGAAGAGAAGAAAGGCAGACAGAAACTCACAGAAGGGAGAACTGTAGATGTCTGTGCTCCCTGTGTGCATCCCACAGACACCCAGCTTTAGAGTTTTGCAGACCATCTGTTGAACCAGACCTTTCCCCTCTGGCAATAGGTTCTCGAGGGAAAGTGCATGAGAAACTAGTACCTCTTTTGCCTTTCCTTTTATCTTGGGCTGGGTCAAGTAGATTGGGCAACAGACATGACAGGGCCAGTTGACTTTGCAATGATGAGTTTTTCATGCTGATTTCTCAGCAAAGATTAGCAAAATATTCTGGGTTTATTGCAACAACCTTTTATTTTGTGTACATACCTGAAGTTCTCCAGAACACCCCCTCATATAAAGATTCCTGCTCTTTTAACAGGAAAATAGCATAGTCTTGTTATCTCACATCCTTCTTTCTGTCTGATTTCATGCCTGATTTTTAGGCTTTCTGCTGCAAAGGCAGTTCTTAACATGATGGTTCCCTTCCGCCACAGTAGCATGAACCACAGTAGCTGCTGGTAGACTCCAATCTGAGTTGCATAGGTCTAATCCAGAGTTAGATTAATGCTGCTTGTTTCTCTAGGGTTAGGTTTTGCTTTTATCTTACAGGTGTTTTAGTTTTCTGATTCCCTCTTTGCAGGCAGGAGAGAAAGAACAAAGTCCAGATCCTCTCAACTCTCGCCCAAGGGAATGACTGTTTCCCATTTATAGAGAGTCTGCAGTAGCCCAATATTTCCTTCCTTCTCCAACACTAAAGAGGGTGTGTGCTACTCTAAAAAAAACCCAGATATTTTATCTAAAAGCTTTTGAACCTTACAAATTAATCCCAAATGCATCATCTACCTCAACTAACAAAAGGAGATAAAGCAAAAAGAAATTCCTGAAGGCGGAATGTACCACTTGGATACTGCTGAGGCAAAGATAGGGAAAAGGGTCTGACGCTAGTTTAAGATCACAAAGGAAAGTAGAGAATCTGAGGACATTTTCTGATGGTTTGAACAAGGAAACAGATATTTAGGAGGACTACAAAGGTAATTTTTTGCTTTCTAAAATCCTTCCAGTAAAAGACCAATGCACCCACTATTTTTTTTTTTTCTCTGCACACAGACAAACTGAGGCAAAGCACAGGCATCAGACAAAAGCTTTGGTGTAGACAAGCACTTCTGCACATGTGCACTGGTGGCAGCTGTGCCCACACTGAAAATCTATTTTCAGGGTCAAAAATGGTATTGCCTCTTCTTGTTGTAGGTGGAGAGAGGCTTGACTCGCAGACCCAGACAAAATCCTCTTTCAGGATTTCTGTTCTTCATACTTCCCGGCAGCTTTTGTTTCTTATTTCAGTTTAGTTATATTGAAATATCTTACTGTTTCAGGCTGGGACACAGCCATGCCTCTGTTATCTACTGTGCAGTATGTTTGGGGCAAGCTGATGACCTGGATGAGTCTGCCTACTTCAGAATAAGTATACAGCCCCCCAAATCAGATGCTTTTGTCCACCCTTCTTCACTGAATCACATCATTCCCTTGAAGGCTGTCAGTTGTCTTCTATTTCAAAGCTCTGAGAGATGTTTCATCCAGTCTTTTCTTCTGATGCCAGATGCCTTCAACCTATTTACTAATTCACGGGCTGGGACATGTTCATCTCCCTCCCTGCTTGGAGAGGAAACCTCCTTGTCCCGTTCTTGCTCCAGAGTCACCTCTGCTTTGAAAGCTGGTCTTTGTGTTGGGAAGGGCAACAGCGAAGCACTCTCCTGCTCATGGTGGAAGTTCACATAATTTGGGGACCATTCTGTTTCACTGTACTTAAAATATTTTATTTCCTCACAAGTTTTCCTTGGATTTACAGATATTTCTACTTGATAAAAATCATCTTCATAGATGGAATTTTATTCTGTCTTTAAAGGGTGAAATTACTTCTCAGAACTCTATTTTCCACTTGTAAAAAGATGTTTTATTAATTAGCATAACTTAATATTTATACAGCCTTGTAGAGGTGTCTGGTGATTTGGTAACATAAAAAAGCAGCCCCTGGTCTTAAATGGCTACAGTATGGTTTTAGATGACAGTATAAGAGATAAAAAAAGGCCAAGGCACAATCTGAAGTATGAAAATAAAAGAACATGGAGATGTTGGATATTCAAGGCGTATGTCTTCTTGGGTTTATTCTTCTTTGTAATTACAGGTTTATAAAAAGGTATTTTAAATTGCATACATCACTTATGAGAATAATTTGACATTAGAAATGTGCCACCAAAGCAAAAGGAAATAAAGCATTTATCAAATATTCAGAGGTTCTAGCACAATAGAGAAGTAATTCCTTCAGAAAGAAAAAATCAGATGACCTAAAGAGTAGGGATGTTTCCACAGATCGTAAAATCCTTTTAAAAATTATGAACTTTTCAAAAAATACTTTTGAGAGCTTTTTATTGCACTGGGTTTTCTGAAGCAGTGTAACTTTTCATAGCTTTACTGAAAAAGCCTGAAGCACAATACACCCCTACACACACCTTTTTTTTCCCTCTGTTAATAGGAGTGGTGATTCCAGGGTTTACATGTTAATCTCACCTTCAGGCTGTAAGGAAAACATAAAGTTTATGAGACTGTCAGTAGCATACTTGCAATGCTGAACACAACATTGTGGGAAATGAAGAAGTGTATGTTGCACGTGAGTGAATGAAAAAGCAAAACTAAGTCAAGTGGGAGTCTGAGTTAATCAGGGTAAGTAATCAAGAAAACGGGGCAAGTAAAGCTAAGGACATCTGTAGAAGACTTAACAGAAGAAGTAGGTTTGTTGCAAACAAGCATCGAGTGTGGGACAACTTTAGATGAGCTGTGGAATTCAGGGTGTTCATGGGGAAATCACATTAGAAGGTATTTAGAGTGTGCAGACAGATTGGAGCAGTCAAGAGTTCTACATATTTTAAAATCTAAAATAAATAAGATAGTCAGAGACTTATGGGCTAACAGTGAATATGAAATACAAATTGTGTAGAAAGTATTTCCTGAAGGAGAAATCAGGGGTCATTAAAAGGTTACTTTGAACTAATGCTGCTTGATTGGTTGTTAGGGTTCAGCTTCCTCTGAAATGACAGCGCATGAGGGTGACCGTTGCCCTCTTCCAGTAATTATTGGTGCTCTGACAATTCCACTCAGTTTTAATCAATTAGAGTCCTGAATGGTGCTTTTCTTGGTTTCAGACAAAAGAACCAACTGTTGGACCAGAGATGTCCACTTCTTTTTGGCAGCTTCCTGTTTTCTTTCGGAAACTTTTTGAAGACCCTGTCGAGTTAAGGAATGATCATGATGAATTCCTTCTCTGTTAGTATGGCATTCATTATGTGATCCACATTCCAGCAGAAATCCATAGAGTCAACGGAAAGCAAGAAGACAAGAGCTGCCATTTTTGAGCAGAGTGAAGGTCCATCTAGCATCTGGTTCCAAATCTCTACCAAGCTGTGGGGATGGCTGTCTTAATCTGAGATTCTCCTAGCTAGGAGGTAAGGGATAATACTTCTCCTTTTCTCCCCTTTCCTACTCCAGTAGGTCTGTCTTGCATCTGTAATATTTAGATTTTGGCTTAAACTTTGAAGAATGAGGTTGAACAATCAGGAGGTAATGGCTAGCAGTATTTACAGCTCTGAATATTCTTGTTACCTGTATGAATACAAATCTTATCATAAACCTACTTATTTATCTCTGGCAGAACTTGCCAGGTTCAGGTGCATGTTTTATTAATGATGCATAAACTGTCTCAAAGACAGAACAAATGCTGGCTCAATAGTTAAATGTCCCCATGGAAAGCACTCATGAGTATCCTTGGATGGACATGGTAGTGCTGCATCATTACTCACGTCAAGTGGTGAGCCAGAAAACTCCCTATCAGAGGCAAATTCCCTGCAACACTAGTTTCAGGATAGGTTTTTCACTAACAGGATCAGCTTGAAGTGTTCTTATTTTCCTACCGTGTGTTCCTGCCCTGTATTATAGCATGATATCTTCTCATCTATGATACTGCAGCAGCTTGTGTAGTTGTGAAGTGGCTCTGGGAATGGCTGCAGCTTGCAGAGGACCAGGCTTGGAAAAGCAGGGTTACTAACTTGTTCCAGTTCACAGAACAGCCAAGCAAACAGTTGTGCCAGGACAACTAGCTGAGACTAGATGCCTATGTTCTTCACTGCTGTTGTTTCATTATATGAATCTCCTATTGTTTCCCTCCACTCACGCATCCATATACATCTATTGTTAGAGTGGGGGAGGGCCCTTTCTGTTTGTGTCCATAGCAATTTGAGGGCCATGGGATTTGGTCCCTGCTTGAAAATCTCTTCAGTTCTCTTTCAATAGCAGTAGCTAAAAGACATACCCCAAAGCACGTTGGAGAGGCATGTATTATAAACCTAAACCCTTCCATAAGAGGGGGTATTTTTCCTTACATTAATTACACTAAATACTGTTTTCCGTGTAAATCTCTAAGTGAAAATATATGTGTATATTCTTCATATGAAAACCCACTACTTTTATATAGACCCAGGTATACAGTATATGATCATAGATTAGACACACAAGAAATAGGACCTAAAAAAAATGGCATCTCAAGGAAAACGCACCAGACTAGTAGATCTACCTAGTAGTTTCTACCAATGTTTTTAATTGATTACCAATTTGAAGGAGATGATTTGTTGTTGTTAAAACAAAGATTAGTTTGGGAATTGATGAATATTTCAAAAATCCTTGAAAGACTAATTTTAATTCAATAACAAGGAAAACTTTTTCAACATATGCTTCCTTACATTCAAAGACTTCTGGTGGACCTCTTCCATCAAGATGAAGTGAGTTTTTAAAACAGGTAAAAGAAAAGGAAAATCTTTGAAAATTAAAAAAGACAAATATTTACTATTTAAGTCTGCTTTCTTTTGGAATATACTAATATACAACATAAAAGGGACAGAGAGCAGCATGGAAATCGGGTTTGTTTTTACCAGTTTGAGGATATATTTAAATGAGAGGCGTAATTATGCAGTTTGCTGAAACTTCTTGGGGGCACAGTTTCACAACCACTGTCCTTTACCCCAGCCACTCAACAAATTCAGGTTTTAATTCTCTCTATTTCTTCTGTTGGCATGAGTGTGTCTGTGGAGGTGCAGAGTTGGATGAAGTGACCTGAGTGTAAACTATTCTGGCAAAGAAATGTGTGATACGAATTTGTGGAAAGAGATGAGAGATGCCATGAGAGAGGGGTTTTAAAGAGGACCCTTCCCTCCAGGACCAGCTTGTAGTTTGGATGGCTTGATGTGACTGGAGGACTGCTATGACTGGCCCAAATTAGAGTTTTCTTCCTGCCCCATGATAGCTTGGACTTCTCTGCTGAGAAATGGCTGCTCATTAAACCACAGTGACTCAAACACTGTGACACTTTCTATAGTTGAATTCAAGACAAAAAGCATAATTTCTGTGAGTCTTGCAGGAGAAACCACATGTCCAAATTTTATGTTGCTGTGGAGTCTATATAAACCTATGAGCTTGAACTTAAGATTTAGTAAAAAAATAGTTGCTGTAGCTCATATTTAATGGATGACTAGCTCACAAGGCAGCATATATTAGGGATAAAAATCAGAGAACAGGGAATTAATTTTAACTACTCCCCAGAAAACAAAAAAGGCTATTGTTCTTCCTGTCCTCTAGCATAACTTTTCCATCAGATTCTTCCTTGCCACTGAAGGACCATACTCCTGGGATGCAGCATTTTTTTTCTTCCCTGAAGTATTCGTTGGAATTGATTTAGCAGTGTAAAATTCACTGGCACTCAACTCACAGGTTCATGGTATTTCTATCTTTAGAAAGCTGTTGGTTTAAAAAAATAAATTAAACCTCAGAGATTTAAAAACAACCTTTGACAGAGACAGTCTCCAGTCTCTAGGTGTGAAAGATGCAGTAAGCAGCTGCCAGAACATTCAACTGAATAGTTAAGATGCAGTGATCTGTGTTTCAGGCAAGGGAAGCCTTTAATTAGCAAAAGAGTCATTAGCAAGCTTTCTATTGACAACTGACAACATCAGGAACACACCTGAGACTTACCTGGACACTGTGTTTCTTCAAGGTGAACTGAGAAGTAGTGAAGAAATTTTTTTTGTTGCTTTACAGCACACAGTGAGGTCTTGGTACCTGCAATGTCATAACTTGTACTTCAGAAAAAGTCTTCTAGGGAAAGCAGGTCAAAAGAATGTTTATTTGAATAATAATAATAATTTTAAAAAAACAACTTCCAAAAACCTATTTTTTGCAAGAGCAGAGGGGCTGGAATTTAAGGATGATCAAGATGTGTCAGTACTGCTGTGATACCAAGACAGTTCCTATACTGTCAGTAAAACATGGGAATCTCCACCCAGAGGAGCACAGAGTCAAAAAGCAGAGTGGCAGGTCTGCAATACTAATTAGTGCTGCATTGTAGGAGCAGATCTGGACAGTGTGACAGGTTACACTAAGGACTCAATGTCCACACCATCCACATTTTGGGTGGTTACTCTGGGCTACCTGGAGTCCATGGACTGAATCACAGTACTTTAGTTATGGGTGATTTTTCCCTTGGTTCAAGTACAGTTTTATATCCCATGCTTAAGTCTAGAAGGCACAAGAAAACATAGAAAAGTTACACAATTAAGCATTTCCTGCCTGTGTTGGTTTTCCAATCAAGATACCAGTGTCTAGAGAGTCTCTAAAGAAAAGAAAATAATAATAAAAATGTTATTTTGATAAATAATATATCCTTCAGTAGGATAGAAGAGGGAAGCCTTGTAAGGATTGACTAAGAGGTTTCTCTTTGCTGCATAATAGGAATTGCTTTGGTGACATAAACCTAAAATGAAATTACTCTACATTTACAGCCACCCTCCTGGATCCTGAATTTGTCTTGCAATGTTTGTGTAAAGAACGCCTGTCACATGTTTCTTCAAATCTCTTTTTCCTCTCTAGATAACACACAGAAAGAGTGGTAGAATTTAAGCGGAGATTTTTCTGATTTGTACTATCATGCTGAGTGGAACCTTTCTGTTTTCGAGCATGGATGTTACACAGTGGTGAATATTGTGAATTGTGAGACCCTCCCTCAGACATGCTAAAAGCTCAGATCAACACTTTAACATTTAATCATGAGTTTTAATAAACTTTTTTTAAGTTGTCCCTGTGACAGTCTAGAATATTGCAGGGTGAATCAGGAGCTATGAAGAAAACATCAAACAGCAAATCCATGGGAGAGAGACTGAGACTGAGTCAATTACCAAGCTGTGCTGATGTGACCATACTGCACAACTCAGCTTTCAGAGTCAGAGTAGAAAAGGTCTCCCTTGGCATACACACATATTGTGAAACCCTTAGAGGGGATTTTCCTTTACATTTTCATTTGCTTCTGAGGGCTTTGGATCAAGCCTATGTGACAGAGCTTACCATGTCCTGGGGAAAAAGTAGAGAAAGACAGTGTTAGCCTGACTACATTGGTTGACAGTCACCTATGCGAGACCTTGTCTCTTGAAAATCAGTGTGAATCCGCTGGTGTGACCTGCTGGTGAACTGCAGTGACAGAGGAAGGAGCAAATATTCCAGGGACATGCACTTACATCTGCTCTGAAATAACTGCTCTGCAAAAGAAAAGTGAATGTAGCCAGCATAGCCAAGCTGGTATTTTGTGACCTTCTGATGGCAGAGTTCATGATATCTTAATGTTTTTTTTGCTGGAGGCTTCTAAGTTGGGGGAGGAGGAGTTAGCAGTGGTGAAGCAGGAGAGAGTAAATTTCCTTTCTAAAAAAATATTCTTCTTCCGGTGGAAGCAGTGTATTGTTTCTTGAAATGGACAAAGTTATTTTCTAACTTCCCTGTATCCTGTCACCTGGCCCTTCCTTCCTCCTCCTGATATCGCAGTAAAATACACAAACACACAAGCTATGCATTATTTGCATTGTGGCAGGATTTATATTCTGATCGAAGGTGGTGATTTATACTTGTCGGATTTTCTACAGACCACATTCCAGATGTGGAATGAATTTTACTGGCATTTATTAGTCACTAGGGGTGGCTGAGGATGGCTTCCTTTATACCCCTGACATTTATGCTCTGATGTAGCTTCCCTTTTCCTTTCAGTGATGTTTTTCCTTAAAAAGAGTAAAAACAAAAGGAAAAGAAAAGAAGTCTATTCCATATCAATGCAGACCTAAAGAGACAGATTGTTTTTATGGAGGACATTTGGAACAGAAATCCCATTCTTCTAATAAGGAAAGAAAAAAAAAAAAAAAGAACTGATTACCTTTATTAACAAGCTGTTGTTGATGCTTCCAAGATTTTAATCACCTTTACAAATCTTGTGGTGTCAGCATTGACTTTCTAAGCTTGTCTGTTCTAACAACTGAGCTTTAAGTCAATGTGATAATAGTGAACCTTAACTATTTCCTTATAAATTAAGACCTTGGTGAGAATTTTAACTAAAAGGAAAAGAGTGATGTAAGCCTTCTTGTTAGGACAAGAAGCTACAGCTTGATGAGTATCTTTTACCAATAGAATATCAAACAGCTGATTTTATGGCCAGCGCAAAAGAAACTTATGCTTGAGACATTCCACAAGATGCGAGGATGGTGTTCAGACTGCCTGTTGTGTGGAATGCAAGTAACTTAACTTCAAGAGAACAATAATGTGAAATCCAACTTGCATGTGGGGAAGCAGAAGGGAGCTGCTCTCTTTGTAAATGTGGTCACTGTGTGGTTTTAGCCTGAAGTCTGAAAGGGTGTAAGAACTGATGGGTGCTACGTATGACCCCATATTTATAGAAGTAGTGATCATGAGGAAAGCGGGAGGGACAAGGGGGAAGAACTTCTGATATAGGAAATTCTTTTGGTAAAATCAAACAGGTGTGGTAGATAGAGATGGGATTACAAAGTCAACCTGTGCTACATGGGGATTAATCCACTCACTGCTATTCGTCCAAATTTGAAAAGTGATTCCCACATTGCAACAACTCTTGGAGTCCTGACTGAGAATTTCTTCTGTTTGCTCAAACCTGGCATACCAAAGCCTAAAAGGGGTTTGTCATTGCATTGAACACTGTTTCTGTGTTTGCTAGGGAATGTATAATATAAGCTTTGCTTTCAAACTAAAATCTAACTGTATAATTCTGATATAAATTGGATGCTTTCTGACAGCCAGCAGATGCTTGACTTTCTCCTTGTGCCCATACTACCTTTCTTATACTGACTTTCAGTGGAGAGATGAGCTGCCACAAGTGTAATTCCCAGTGAAATGGATAAGAGGGTTTCCATGAACAGCAATGGAGATTTGGGTCTGGCTCTTGTGCTACTGACAAAGCACAGGACTAGTGACCACAGAAGACAAGTAGACCTATTTTATGATAGTTTCTTTAAGAATGTACCATCAGATTAGGTAGGGTAAACTCTGAGGAAGCAGAAAGCAGCTTGCTAAGTTTTTCATGACTGAACTCAGTATGAAAGCTCAGGATAAGTATAAACAAATAAGTAAATGAAGAAGTGGCTGGAACAGATAAAAACAGCACAGGGAATTATTTATAAGACATGAGAAAGCAGATGGTGTATGTGATGGGTTTAACTCTGATGGACCCATTAGCTACAGGCAGTACTAAGTTTAAAGAGTCCAAAATCCCTGTGACAGCTGAGATCAATGGGAATCTGTTCTCTTTGGTATTTATTAGATGAAGGTTAGGTTAATGGATTAACTTGTCAGATGAATTTGATAGTTGGTTCATATAGTAAATACTGGCCCTCACAGGAAAATTAGTTGACTCTTTTGACCATGACCTAGCACATTAAAATAGGGCAGCTCTTTCCCTCTGTTGCTTTTGAGAAAAAAAAAAGTGTAAGTGGGTTTGAGAGTCTGATGCATATCTTTTTGTTGTGGATAGGATTATTTCTCATGGCCAATAACCAAAACAATAACAAAAAGAAAAAAACCCCAAAGCAGCTGACACTGTGATTTACCCTTACAGAGATGGACTCAAAACAAGCATGTTGCCACATGGGGATTGATTCACTGATCCACCAAGACCAAATGTGAATCCTTGTTATCATTTCAACAAGCGCTAGACAAAACCTCAGCTTCTCAGACACTGTGCTGCTGCTCAGCTAATGAAGTTGCTTTTCCCATTACAGTCTGTGAGTCAGAATCAGGGTCAGTGTCAGGCACTCAGCAAAGCAGATATCTGACTGCTGGGTGCAAAACTGCTCACTGTGCTGGTGTTCAATTTGCATACAACAGGACATGGGACAGTCAAGAGTCATGGAAGGAGATGAGATACCTGGGGAAGGGGATGGAAGAGCAAAGCTGCTGCCTCAATGCATCTCATCTCCTCAGCTGCATCCCTACATCCCTGCTCAGATTTTTCCCTATCACATCTGTCACCTGCAGCCAGAGCAGCCACCTCTCACCCCTCTCTGATGGTGCAGCACAATTCTGTTCTGCCTCTGAAAAGCCTTGAGCAGGCCTGGATTGGAAGCCACTGTGCTAAAATCAAGGCAGGACAGTAGTGTTTATTTGACAGTGTTTCTCATCCCTTTTATTTAAAGTAAAAGGCTTGTGGTGTGAAGTAATTGAGGAATTATTTCTTTGTTTCTGGACTGAGCACTCATTTCACAAGCATTGTGAATCCCAGTTCCATTAACAGCTGTGTCAAGGTGCCACACATTTTATGTATTAGCTTCATCACAGTCTGCAATGCTACAGTTGTATTTTATAGTTATCTATATGCCTGTATTTTCCATAGTTCTGCCCCACCATGTGCTGGGGCAAAGATAATGCTGCCTTTAAAAATTATGCACTTGAGATGCTGAGTCCTGAAAATAAGCAGAGCTGCTAGGAGGGATTGACCAGGCTTTATGCTTTTGATGTGAAAATTGCAGCAAGGCAAAAGTTCTTAATCATCCCCAGGGGATGATTCCAAGGCTGGAAGAGCAGCAAGTGGCTAGTCTCACTAGGAAACCACAAGGAGTCAGTCAAAGAGCATGGGGAGACTTTAAGATTTGAAATTGAACGCACACTAGGCAATGTCTTCATACAGCATGCCATGGCAGTGGTGGCCTGCCTGCTGTCATGAAGCACACTGAGGCTCCTGAGCTGGGTCGACCATCAGGAGGCAGGCAGGGAATTGTGCTGAATCCCAAAACACAGGAGAAAACAAGCTAATAAAGTCTACTGGGCTTTTCATCTCTCTGCAACACTTCATCATGGTCCCATCCATGTGATCACCTGTGGGATATTTCCAGAGCTCCCATTCTTCTTAGCTCTCCAAGCACTCATGTCTGTGTCTGAGTCCTTTGCTATTGCATTGGGTTTGCATGGCAAAGTTTTGGTAACAGGAGGGCTACAGAAGTGGTTTCTGTGAGAAGCTGACAGAAACTTCCCATATGTCTGATAAAGCCAGTGCCATCCAGCTGGACCCACTGCTGGACAAGGCCAAGCACATCAGAGACAGTGGTAGTGCCTGTGTGATAATGTATTTAAGAAGGCGGGGGAAAGCCCTGCACAACAGCAACTGCAGCCAGAGAGAGGAGTGAGAATGTGTGAAAGAAACAATTCTGTGGGTTCCAAGGTCATTGAAGAAGGAGAGCAAGGAGGTGCTCCAGGCGTCATAGTAGAGATTCTCCTACAACCCTTGGTGAAGACCATTGTGAGGCAGGCTGTCCTCCTGCAGTCCATGGAGGTTAACAGTGGAGAAGATATCTACCTACAGCTCGTGGAGGACACCATGTTAGAGCAGGTGGATGAACCCTAAGAAGGTTGTGACCCCTTGGGAAGCCTGCACAATAGCAGGCTCCCAGCAGGATGTGTGGAGTCATGGAGAGAGGAGCCCATGCTGTTGCAGGTTTGCTGGCAGGGCTTATGACTGGGCAGGGGACCCACACTGAAGCAGTCTGCTCCTGCAGGGCTGCATCCTGTGGAAGGGATGCACAATGGAGCAGTTCTTGAAGAACTGTAGTCCATGGGAAGAATTCACATGGGAGAAGTTCATGAAGGATTGTCTTCTATGAGAGGGACACCATGCTGGAACAGGATGAGATTGTGAGGCATTCTCCCCATGAGGAGGAAGCAGCAGCAGAAATAGTGTGTGATGAACTGACCACAACCCCCATTTCCTGTCCCCCTGCACCACTGGAGATAGAAAAAATGAGAGTGAAATAAGCTTGTGAAGAAGGGAGAGGTGAGGAGAAGGTGTCTTAAGATTTTTATTTCTTGTTAACCTACTTTTGTTTGATTGGTAATAAATTAAACTTGTGTTTTCTTTTAAACTGTCCTTATCTTAGCCCACAGGTTTTACCTTTTTTTTCCGATTCTCCTTGCCATCCTACCGGGATGGGGCAGGGGAAGAGGAGTGAACAAGCAGCTGCATGGTGCTCAGTTGCCAGCTGGTGTTAAACCATGACATTTCCCCAAGTCAAGTCTGTTTTGCCCATGACAGTAACTGATGAGCGATCTTTCAATGTCCTTATATACATCCATGAGATTTTTCCTCCCCTGCCCAGATGAGGAGGGGAGTAATAGAGTGTCTTTTGTGAGCACCTGTCATTCAGCCAGGACTAACCCACCACAGCTGTTTGGAAACCTTGGTATGTAGCTTAAAGGGCTGTGGAGAAGGAAGCCAGTGGAGTTTTTATTATAATAAAAAAGACAATACTCAAGGCTATAATTTGTAAAGACATGCTGGCAGTAGCACAAAAAAGGACACAGGGACTGAGCCCTCCCAGTGAAAGGCTCAAGTCCTGGAGAGTCCTTTCTGTATCTCCACAGAACATCGTAATGGATGTAGCTTTGACATCTTGGTTTGAATGGTTTATCACCTGCATCTCCAAGCACAAGCAAGGGGCTGTGTAAAAATGTAGATATCCCTGCGCTAGGAGATCACCAGGAGATGTGTCTCTAAGCAGACAAGCAGAGCAGTGCTTTATTCACTCGGATTGCCCTCAGAGTTGGCTGGCTTGGGGTATACCTTAAGTTAACTTTGTACTCCATGCTGCATTTCTTATTCTCATCAGAGGCTGCAGAGGTATAAAACAAAGCCCTGTTTGCCTTTGCTAGACTTTCCCAGGCTTCCTTCAGAAAGATAAGTGGGGCCCTTGGGGTATTAGCAGAAGTAGGTAGAGTGTATTTCTCCCTTGGCATATACAGCAACAAGCCAGCCAGTATCTGTCCTGGAGGTGAGTTAGAAAAGGATTGTGACAGAGGAAGATGCAGAGGCATGACCCAGAAGAGATGACTAATAAAAAATGACTTAAGAGCTCTTCTCCAAGGATCAAAGGTTAAGTCTAGGTCAATTGTAATAACTGCATTGCTTCACCAGTCAGGACATGTGCGGTCTCCTAGAGGAACATCTCAAGCATGTTCTCAAATGGCATTAAAGTGGCTGCCATTTGCAAAAGATTTGGCTCCCCCCAGCTTTGGCAGGTATTGTTTTACACCAGCCTGAAGCTTCTCAGGAACAGGGTCAAAGAATGATTTCTATCCTCAAAACCTTCGCAGTGAGCAAGGAATTTTCTCTGGGTAAAGCCAAGATCACTGAGTTCCCTGCAAGCACCCTCCCCTTCAGCATCATGCCTTGCAAAACATGGCAAGAGAAATGGGGAATGTTCCCACTCCCATGACTTGGACTATTATTGCTACTCAATAGGAGCTAAGCAGTGTTTATTTGCTTATCCTAAAAATGGATAAAAGAGTGCAGGAATAGCAAAATGGAGGATGAATGGATGAGTAACAAAAGCAGGAGTCTGTTTGTCTGCACTATGTAGAGTAGTGCTGTGGAGAGAGACCCCAGCCAATGCAACGTAAGCTACCCAAAGAATCAGAAGTAGGGCAGCATCTATACAGTAAGATTTTTAAACACTAGGATCCAATTCAAATCCTGGGCATCCTTTGTTCTCTGCTACAAAACTTGGCAATGCTGCTGCATGTTTCAGTTTCACACACTGGTTTGGGAAGTGCTGATTCAATGAGATGTTTTTTCTACCAGTGCCTGAGCTTGCTGCCTTGCTGTAAATGGGAGTTTAGTCACTGCATTTTGCTTGACACATACCTGCCCACCCTGTTGTCTTTATCAGTTTAAGTATTTCCGTCTCACACAGGGGCACACAGTAAAAATATATTACAAAGGCTAAAATGTTTTAGTCATCAGCAGCAGTTCAGTTAAGCCTACATAGCTGACTGCTCAGAAGAAATAAGGTGCTTAATTGGATAGTTTTCTATTTGAAAAAGCACTATGGCTCAATGTGGATATTATCCTAATGAAACAACTGTCCAAAAGCACCAGTGGGCAGCACAGAGGGTGGCTAACTTGTCACCACAAAATCCTTCTGTCCATCAGCTACTTAATATTATCTTTTTAAGGACACACATTTTTTTCCTGTGCAACATTGATTAGCACAATTAGACACTGCTCATTTGCACATTAATAGGAGAGCATGTTTCCTTTTGGTCTGTCTGGATGATAACTGTGTGCATTTTCAAGGTGAGCTGTCTGCAAGGCTACTTCTAGCATTCGACAAGAAAATGGGTTAATAGCTAGATGGAGCTATAGTATGGACAATTCTTCTGGGTTCTGCTTTGCACACATATTTCTTATGCCCATTTGCCTTTGAACAGCCTTTTATTCAGAAATTGTTCTGGCCATGTTTGTGTAGTGTGTGCTAAAGACTAAATGTAGGGTGAAGGAGAAACACAGGTTATTCTTACTATAAGCACTACATATGGTATGAGGGAAAAGGTCCTACTCTGTCATACCCTATGGCACTAACCTGGACAGGGAACATCCCTGGAAGCAACTCTATTTCATTTTGAAACAATGATAATTAAAATGTCACTTCAGCTTAATTCTTCTCATAGAACTGTTAGTAAAGACTTTTCAGACCTTTATGTGGGCAACTTTTGCTTCTATTTACACCAGCAGAACAGTATTTGGCCATCACTGAGTGCCCCTATAAACATCTGTGAGAGGGAGACAAGATGGTTTTGGCAATTTCTTCACTGCTTGCATCATTCATGGGATCATTCCAGATTTTAAAGCAAATTAAAATTTAGCTTTAGACATTTTTTATGAATGATAGAGAGAACTGAGATAATTTTCCATTTTTCCTGGTTAGTTTGGGAGCAAGCAGGTATTTATATCATTATTTGCTACTGGAATTTATTCAAAAAAAGTATTTTACTGTTGAGATGAATGGCAGATAAAATACTGTTTAATCAGCTACATATGGCACAGAGTCACCACAGGCACTGATACTCAGAAGTCAATGTGTATATTATATTTACTGGCTACTGGAACTGTATATATATATACATTTAATTATAAAATATTATAAATTGGCAGAGCCCTCCAACAACTTGAAGTGAGAAATTATCTACTTGTGGACAAAGAAGAGGAAGCATGTGTGTGTAGAAAATAACCAAGACTAACATTTTGAAGACATGTAAGTCCTGTTATTCATTCTTTTACAAAAGGAAGTAGAGAATCTAGAGATAACTGTTGTGTCTGGTTGAGCTTTATCAGTCACAGAAGTTCTTCCTGCCTAGCAGAGAGATGGCAGGACAAAAGCTGAGGCACTGGAATCACATTATTTATCGGTGACCAGAAATTGTATATTTTCTCTAAGAGCCTTTTCCCATAATTGCTTCTACATGTCTAAGCGCAGTACTATTTATGATGCCTTTTTTTCTCATATAACTGGCATCCCATTTGTGGGTAAAAACACTGAAATACCATATTTTGGAATGTCATTTTCCCAGACAGTATCAGGTTTGGTATATTAGTATCTCCTAAATGAGTATACTATAGCTCACAAGAGTTTACAGCACCCCCTCTGTGTTGTCTGAAATGTGCCTGCCATGTGCTTGGTATTTGCTACACGTGATTGAGTTTAGGCTCAAAATATTCAAGAAGTTAACATGAAATAAAGGCTTGCTTATCCACCCCTACCTCCGGGGACTTTCTGCTCGGTCAATGACATACTGTCTTGCTCACTGCTTCATTTGCCTGATCTCTACATGCTGAGATTTTTCCGCTCATTTTTCCTTGCATGTTGCTTGGTAATGTCCTTGAACTCAAACATAGGTGAACGATTGGCCTGAGGGTCATGACCACCACCTCAGGTACTACTTGTAGAAACACTGCCTGTGGTCTTGGGTCTCATCTGAGTGATGCTAGGGAAACTGATTATAAATTTCTGTGGGCTGGAGAGACTTGATGAGGGCTTCAAGATCCTGGGAGCTTCCTGGAAACTTCCCTGCAATCTGGTAAGCTTCCTGCTAAGAGTAATATCCAAATAGTATAATTATTATATTTCTCTTTTCAGTTCTGCAACCTTAAAATGAGATTATAGAGAACTAGCATGAATTGTTACAACATCAGGCTGAAAGGACATTTCCTAGTACTTACAGATACCCAAGGCAGGATCTCCTGAACTCAGGCCACTTCTGGTAAATATGCATCTGACCTGTTTTTAAAGACCTACTGTATAGAAGCATCACAGCATCCTCAGGCAATTCCTGTGCTTTGCTATTCTTATCATTAGAAAGTATTTCCTTATGTCTGATGTAAATTTTCCCTGCCACAAGATGAACTCATTATTCTTGTCCTGCCCACTATACCCAGAAGCTACTTCAGTACTGATCTTCTCACTTCCATTCCCACTGAATGTGATTTTGTCCTTTAATTCTGATGTAAAGTTGGACAGTGATTATGTTTACAGAAGTGGAACAGGTGTGTTTACAGGCATTTCTCAAAGCTTTACTATTTCTTGGCATTAGGGACCAAGGCCATCATCTCTAGCACTGCTATGTTCAAAATTAAGTTGTCTTCACATGTACAGGGATCAGAACAGACTTTTAAGACTGATGCAGGTGTAGATATACAGGCAGAATAGCAAATATCTAGAAGGTCATTTTAGTTGGACCGGTCGTCTACATTGGGTATCTGATCAAAAGCCTAGTGAAGATAATGAGTGCATGTGCATTTTCTTGCTTAAGACTGGGCCAATAAATACTCCAGGACTTAACCACACCTTTAAGCCTTTGTCCAACCAAACTTGCCTCTTGGAACAGCAAATTCTAGATGTGATGAATACCTTAACATGAGTTCAAGATCTTTTTCTTGTAGCCTGAACTTGGACATCATTGAACCAAGTGCACATTGCCAGCTCATATCTGATTTTTAATCTACTCATATCCACAAGTCCTTCTTTACAGTCCATTCATGACCCTGCTTGTACTGTACACCTAACCCAGGTGCAGGACCTTTGACTTTGTTGAACTTCATGAGTTTTGTATGGACCCACTCTTCAAGCCTGTCAAGGTCCCTCTGGATGGAATCCCTTCTCTCAAGCCTGTGCACTTGCTAACCTTTGATCAGGGGCTGTGTCAATACAGTCAGTCAAGTTCATGTGACCAAATACAGTCATCTCCTTGAGATACACTGCATGCAGTCTATGTTATTTGAATTGATTAATTCTACGTTCTCTATGAAAGCAGCTCAAGGTGACTTGTGCAGGTGTAGATGCCTTCACTTGAGTCATCTACAATTAGTCACATATATCCCTCATGTAAAATAAAGCCACAAGTATTCTATGCCAAGCCAGAGCCAGCAATATTGGTAGAAAGTGTATGAGTGGTAAGGTTTGCTATGCTGTCCTTTGCTCTTGACTCACTTGATAACACAGGCACAGATGGAGAATCTTCTTTTCCTCCATTTCAAAGGGCTCTGCGTAGGCTCTAGTTCACAAATTCACTTTGCAGAAAGTCCATTTGTCTTTGAATGAAAAGAAATGCTTTGTGGAATAACCTACAGATAACTGTCTAAGAATGGATGTGCAGGGTTGAGGGCTTTATGTTGCAGAATGGCAAACTTCGCTAGCAGATTGATTCAGAATTTCATTTGAGTGTTTTCTACACCGTAAATTTATCCACAATAAGTTTCACAAGATTTAGCTACAAAACAAGAAGTCTCATGATTATTCACATGTACATTACATTGCAAACTGTGATTGAGAATGAAGTACAAATATTTTGTGTTCTAAGTCCTCTCTGTCATCTCTATTTTGGCAATGGTATAGAACCATAGGATCATAGAATTGTCAGGGTTGGAAGGGTCCTTAAAGATCATCTAGTTCCAACCCCCCTGCCAATGGCACCTCCCACTAGATCAGGTTGCTCAGAGCCCCATCCAGTCTGGTCTTACAAACCTACAAAGATGGGTCTTCCACCACCTATCTTAGCAACCCGTTCCAGTGTCTCACCACCCTCATAGTGAAGAAATTCTTCCTAATGTCTAACCTAAATTGACCCATCTCTAGTTTTAATCCATTCCCTCTAGTCCTATCACTGCCCAACAGCGTGAAAAATCCCTCCCCAGNTATATTGATGCTTGGAGTTGCTCCAACCCAGATGAAGACCTTGCATTTGGCATTGTTGAACTTCATGAGGTTGGCACTGGTGCACCTCTCCAGCTTGTCAAGGTCCCTGTGGATGGCATCCCTTCCCTCCAGGGTTAGGGTTAGGGTTAGGGTCCAGCTGCCCCACACAGCTTGGTGTTATCAGCAAACTTGCTGAGGGTGCACTCAGTGCCACTGTCCATGTCACTGACAAAGATGTTAAACAAGACTGGTCCCAGTAGTGTTCCTTGAGGGACTCCACTTGTCACTAGTCTCCATTTGGATATGGACCCATTGACAAATACTCTTTGGGAGCAGCCATCAAACCAGTTCTTTATCCACTGAATTGTCCATCTGTCAAGCCCATATTTCACCAGCTTGGAGACCAGAATGTCATGTGGGACAGAGTCAAAGGCTTTGCTCAGGTCCAGGTAAATGATGTCAGTTGCTCTTCCCCCGTCTATTGATGTTGAGACTGAATACCCTAAGTCTCTGCCCAGGAATTTTTGCAGCTGTGTTTAAAGCAAACATTAACTTTCTTTCAACAACACAATGACTATGTTTTTGCAACCATTCGGTAAGTCATGGATGTTTCCTGGAAGAGTGAATTGGTTAGTATATGGGCTTATTTAAATGAAAAATTTGTTGTTGTTCTATCTTTCTTTTCTACCACAAGGGGGTTTGTCCACTTGTCTGTAAATAGGTACTCTGGGACCTGCACATTGGGACTTAATGCTTTTCTGCATTGTATTTCAAAGCTCATTTTCTGAAGCACACTAAAACTGCTGCAGAATCTTCTACACTGAGGCAGAGTTTGTCACCCACTTACAAGGAAAAGTCCCAAAGTTTAGAAATACAGATTAAAACTTATAATCAGGAAGTTAAACAGAGCTAAGCAGAAGATCTCTGCACTTTCTACATTATTGCACGCAGAGGCCGGACACACTATTGCTTTGTTAATGCTGCTATTTAGATAGATCTTTTTGGATGCATTTGAAGGACTAAGTATCTTGATTCACAGATATTTTCTAAGCAAGGCTGCTTCTGTGACATTGAGTTGAACTTGAAATTGAAAGTGACAAATAAAAAATTCTGCTCTTTTCTATCTAGCTGGCTATCATTCATATATATATGAAATCTGATCTGGTCTGATCAGCTAAGGACCCTCACTGGAGCAAATGAAAAGTTTTATCACCAGAAATCACTTGAGATGACTTTCCAGAAGGTGTAAAAGGCTGCTGTTATGGGCAGTCCTTGTACTTGTGGATATTTTTGCTGCAGCAATTCTTCAGTACTAGGGTGCATGGTTGTTTTCTCTGTGTCTGTCCAGGATTTCTGCTAGGAGATGAAAGCTTTTCATGGCACCTTTGGTCTTATTTTGGAACTCTACAGTAGCTCCAAACAATTTCAGAATATGAAACAGAGTAGGATATGATCCCCACTTCACAGTGTACTGCTGCCCTTTTTGTCTCTGTCAAGAAGAGGGCAGAGATGGCTCTGAGGCTCCAACCCCCTTCCTGGCTCAGTACTGTGAAATCTCAGAAGCTGCTGCAAGTTGTCCCTCATCTCACGATTCCCTTACTCAGCTCGTATTTTGGCCTAACGTTCAAAACTGATTTTATCAAATCTTCTACGAGTGTCTCATCTCAGAACCTTCTCCCTTGTCCCGTTGCCTCTTCCTAACCAGCTTGCATAGGAGAAGTTTGGGCATGCTTTCCAGCTGGGGATGGTTTTGTTGTCTCACTGTGTCAAGTGAGTCGGCACAAGGGAGATCACCGTCTCTTCTTGTAGCCTGGGACCTACCCGTGCCTTTGCTGTCTGCCCCCACATTCCCCCCCTGAGCACGGCACCCAGAATAGTTTAAATTAAGGTCCTGTGGGAAGGGAGAAGGGGGGTAGATTGGTATCTAAATATCTGAATTTTGTTAATTCTCTGTTTTTCTCAGGAAGGGCAATTTTAAAGTTCTGAGGAGTCAGGCTTCCTGGCCTCTCCTCTTTGCTGTTGTTTCATGTCTGCACTCAGGCAAATGATGAGCAGATTAAAATGATAGTTCCCATCACGTGCTCACCTTGGAATTAGGTTGATTACTTCAATCCCATGCCCAACACTGAAAAAAGGCCTCAGTCATAACTTCAGGTAAAACAAGAACAACTTCAAACCTGCCTTCATGATGCTAAGCTCAATGAAAACAACACTAAACCACAAGACAGAGTAAGGTTCAAGTTGCTTCTCAGCTGGAATCTCTGGAGAGACAGTAAACACAAAGCCTGCTGCTGCCAGGGAGTTGTTTGTTTTGTGTTTTTCCTTAACAAAGCTGGTTTTTAGAATGGAGCTCTGCACTCCCCATCACACAACCGTAGCCTTAATCATGGCCTCAGTTGTCATAAAAGCAGTGCTCAGAGAGGAGCAGGATGTGGCAGTTACCCACAACTTTGACCATTTTTAATGCCAGTAGATACTTTTTAGGGGTAAAGGAGTGTGAACAGGCACTGTTCACAATGCCTTCCCTTGAGGGCAAGCATCAGCTCCTGGCTGTGGCTTCCCGCTGCAGACACCACACAGAAGGAACTGTGGCAGCCCTCTTTGGCAATGGTGGACAGGTGTTTCTGGCTCCCAGGTCTTTTGTGTTTCCTACAAAGCATGTTCCTTATTTAAGAGGCCAGGTCTGTCAAGTTCATATGAAGTTCCTGCATCCTGTCAAAGTTCCCAGCTCTGTGTGGGGTGAAAATTTCACCTCTCTAAAAGGCAGCTTCTGGGATCTAGAACATGCCTTCGTGGCAGCAGTTCAAATTTTCCATTAGGTATGAGAGCCAAGGGGCTTCTTCCGAGGTTAGTAAGGTCCCCCGAAATATTTTTCTCCATCTCTAGCATCAGGAAAGAGCAATAACTTTTTTTTTTTTTTTCCTTAACCCTTACCCCAGATCTCTCTATGCCAGAAAATAAAGAAGTTAATTTTCTTCCTGACATTCCTGTGTGTCACACCCTCATTACAACATCCTTCTCTAAGAGCATTCCTGTGCGTGAGAAAGAAAAAAGTGAATCTGAAGTGACTTAGTTGGTCTAACTCTGGCCAAAATTTGTGCCAGCAGTTACTCCCACACATAGCCATTGCTCATAGTTAGACATGACACTAGAGGTAAGGATTCTCTTTTCCTGTCAAATGGGACCAGGACATCAGGATCAAAAAACTATGGGCAAAGAAGGAACACAGTGTATGCTGGTGAGTTTTCCTAATTCACAAATCGACAGCAGAATTCATGTCTATGCCAGGCACATGAACCCCTTTTGTAAACCATCCCAGTGATTAATACAGTGAAGAACACGTCAGTATCAGCTGGAACCATTGCAGTGTTATAGTCACTGGAAGGGGTATCATCTCAGGTGTTGATCTTAGGGATATTTCTCCACTCTGCTTTCCAGAGGGGTGGGCTTACACCATGCACTCCTCATGGGCCTCATGTGCTCCTGCCAGAGCACCTGTCTGCCTGCGAGTAAAGAGATGGAGACTCTCTTCGGGAAGCAAGCCTCTAGCACAAGGCTGCAGCGCCAGCCCCTCAGCATGTTAAATACGTGGTAGCTGGAGTTTCACAGATTTTCTGTCATTTTGGTCAGTTTGAGACTTTGAACAATGACTGTGGTGAATGCTGAAGTTTAGAACAGGGTTGTGCTTTCATTCCAACTTTATCACCTTAGAAGTTTGAAAGACATCTTCTGAGATTTTTTTAGGAAAAGTCAATACACATTGGCCTTCCCTGAAATAAATAGTGGAAGCAGAAAGACATCTGGAAGCTGATCTTTACCAATGTTCGGAAGCTGGTCATGTTCTACCCATGAAAAGGGGACTACTGGATATGTCAAGGGACTAGCACACTCGTAGAATTATACAATGACACAAAATATTAAAGACTGACCAGCCTCCTTCAGAGGTGATATTTTTACAAGATGTTATTTTCGGGCTGCACAAGGAGCATGGAATGTCACGTATAGGTAGAGAAAGCTGCCCCTTTAAAAATCAGCCTTGTGATGCTGCTTGTCATGTGCAAGTTTCAGCTGAATGCTGATGAGGAGAATCTGTTTTCAGTTAAGCCAATATAAACTCAAGGAGACTTAACCAGGATTGGTGAAGTCACTTAGATTTGCACCATAGTATAAATTTGATTGGAACATTTGCTTTCATGTAACTTTTGCGGCTTTATTCCATTCATTATATATGACTATAATTTATGGAAGTTCCACATGCACATGCAAGTTAAGGCAATTTGGTTTCTTTTATTAAGCTATGAGTCTGTTTTATAATCAAAGTAAACCAGGCTCATTTGCACACCAAAAAATCTTGCTGTGGATTTCTGTCTGTGGGAGTGGAGACAAAGTATCTTGCTTGCTGACTCTAGCCAAACTATGCATTTAGCTTACCCAGTCAATTTTCATGGTGACTCAGTGCAATTCATTTGCTCTAGTGAGATATGCAAATACTAATATTTGAGCTGTATTCGAATTTATTTCTTTCCAATGCACGTATGAATTCATATGAAGGACTTCAGTAATGTTACACTGGAGTTTTGCTATGATAATTAAGAAGCAAATATGGCTTGACACAGGGGAGAGGAGAAGCCACAAAGTAGATCACATCACGAAGCTGTGCATTTCCACATTAGCTTTGTCATGGCTGTTACTTGGCACACTCTGACTGACTGTTCCATAGCAAAAACAACAAGTGAAGAGGTCTCTGTCAGTAACACTTGGCCTCCTTCCCTCAAGGTCTGAGTACTGACATGCGTGACAGGGAGCCTGAGGTCCTATCTCATCTCTGACCCTTTAAATGTTGCATTTACAAAAGCCATAAACTCCTGTTCTTTTGAGTCTACTGCATGAGCTAAAACACAATATCTCTGAGCTAGTTGTAGACTCACTGTGATCCTGACCAAATGACTGTATTTTGTCATGTTAAGGACCAAGTTGTTCCTTAAAGGATGGATTCTGTGCTAGGAATGGTTAAGAATTGCTGAGGAGACAAGTCCATCTGACTTTTAGCTGAAGGGAGTCAGCCCGAATCCTTATAACTGCTTGACATACAGGGGAAAGATGTGCCCTTCTTGCTATGTGCTGCATTCTGTTTACCTGACCCTGCCCACTGCACCCAGACCTGCCTTATGTATCTCCCAGATAGGAAGGAATGGGTCAATCCAGTTTCTCCCCTAAGCAGTAGGGTGAAGGGCTCCCAGCTCTAAAGGGCTTGGCTGGAGTTAGCTGATCTATGTCAGCAGAACTGTGAATGCATTTGTGAGTACAGTGTAGGAAAAAAAAATCTCAGAGGTGTCTGAAATCTTTTTTTCAGCGACACATTATCCTAGATAAAAGTTTAAGAATTGATGAGTGCTCTGTAGACCTGATGTCAGACTTCTGTTGTGTCAAAGATGTTCAGAGAGGTGTTACACTTCCTTCCAGGCTCTGAGATCTGCAGTACCTTTCCTTCTTTACTAGAAACTTCAACCTCTGCTGGTTTCTGCATCCCCCATAAGGACTACCTCTTTGGCACAAAGGCCTCCCTGGGTCTGTATGTCCTACTGTGTGGTAAAACGGATTTTCACTCCTTTCCCCCTTGTGATTAGTCTTGAGCCTTAATTGTAGAAAATCTCCACCCTCTTCCTAGGATAACAATGAGAGATTAAAAAACAACTATATTCAAATGTTACAAACAGCAGAGATTTTTTTATTAGTGAGATCTTTTCATGCATTGGGCAGCCTCCTGAGTGGGGTTAACATCTGACCATTGCTGCAGATTGCATCTCAAAAAGGAATTTACTGATGGAAAGGCATCTTTCCACAAAAGTCATTCAAAGATAGCAATGTCTATCAAAACAGTGAATATGTGAACAGATAAAAATGAAGCACCATAAATAAAACATGTGTCACCATATTTCAGCTTGCCACAGGTCAGCCTAAAAAAAAATGACAACTCTTGGAAAGGCTTTGCAAAACATTTCAGCATTAAACAACTATTACTTTGACTCCTATATGCCTTTGTTTATCTGGGCCAACATCCAGAACTCATACAAAATAATTATCTACCAACACACAGACTGTTTTCTTGCAACCCCTAGACATATGCATAGGCATATTAGATCTTTATTGGTCCTCTTAGAACTGTCCTGTAGAGATGACTGTTGCCTTTGAACAAGGTTAATGAATGCTCAATCCTGAAGTTAAGGCAACTCCATTCTTCAGTTAGGATTTTTCAGATAAGACACCCTATTTTATTACTAAGAAACAGGTCAGGAGAAGATATTTACGAAATCTGAAAACTTGACGTTACCCCACTGGCTCTTCCCTTTAGTGTAAATATTTTTAGTGTAAATATAAGTGGAGCGATGTAACAGAGACTATGTTGCTTTATTTGTTCCTTCCAGATACTCCTACTCCACCAGTTCTAATTTGTCTGTAAGATAACGATAGTCCGGACTGAGTAGTTCATACCCCCTTCCAAATCTTTGTGACTACTATTCTGCAGGGGAAGAATTATGCACTGGGGACCCTGCATTTTTCTGCTGCTTTTTTGGTTACTATTTGGAAAATATGAGGACTTTTCAATGCCAGCTGAATAAGATATTCTTAATTCCTAGCACTCTAACCTGCATGTTGTTCTTGTGCTTTTTTGTGCAGTCATACTGCATTCAGGGATGATATGTGAAGTGCTTACAGTATAGATATAGCTGTGGACGCAGCACACTGGGGTCTGGAAACTATCTTGAAAGGTACAGAAAGACAATGCAGCAGTGTGCATAACCACTGGAGCAGCATCCAGGACACCTGGCTCTTATTCCTGTCTCTGCCACAGACATCCAATGTGACTTCCGTTGGAGAAGCCACTTCACTTATCAGCCTCTGCCTATTCTGTTTAGGCCGTAGATTGGTTTAAGAACTGCGATATTTAGCACAGTACTTAAAATGGTATGTCAGCTTTTGAGATGTGACCTCTGTGCATGGCATTGCTAATAAAAATCTCTTAGGGGTTCATAATCAGGCTGATTGCTCATTCCTCGAATTTAATACACCATTATAATTAGAACTATTATTACCATTAAATTTTAGACTTAGTTATTGTTCAATTTTCATTGTTTTTCACTCAGGAAAAAAGTTCCTTTTTGAGAACTGCCAATTATTATCAGTAAGACACCTGCTGCTCTGGATGAAGAAGGTATGCCATCTGAAACTATCTTCACTACTGAATTCCTCACAAAGTAATGCAATAGCTACACTGTCGATGCAAAAGACCTAATGTAAATATGAAATGAGAAATAAAACCAACTGCAGCATATGATGATTCAAAGACAAGTGTCAATATAAGTTTCAAATAGTATAATTTTCTGTTAAGGGAAAGAGCATGGCTAAGCCCTAACATGCATTTTGTTTCACACACATACAAAGGGCATGCTGGACAGACGAAAGACATATATGAATCATGTGAGAAAATTTTAGAGGCTCAGCTAATTGG
The DNA here is from genome assembly GCA_013399075.1 of Chloroceryle aenea. NCBI lineage: Eukaryota > Metazoa > Chordata > Aves > Coraciiformes > Cerylidae > Chloroceryle > Chloroceryle aenea. Next base: position 602,114 of record VWZY01012236.1, on the reverse strand, counting down.
TAAGACAATTAAAACAGGGGAAAAACAGGTCAGAACTAGTCCGAGCTACTATTTGTTCAAACTATCTGAAAGCACATTTAAGAAGAGAATAAGCTACCTTCAGGGCAAGTGCAGGATGGATTTAGGTGTGCTCAGAATGCATGTCATTCTCTGTAACAGAAATCACTAATAGGGTTATAGCTAATAATGAGCCAAATCCTTGGCCTGGATTTCAAGGCACACATGAACATGCAGGGATGGGGAGAGCCTTTGAATTTCATTTCTCACTTTCTCTTCTCTGAGAACAGTGGAGATCCCTACAGATGTTTCATTCAGCTGGATAAAAATTAATACCATGGGGAAGCTCCGTCTCAAGCATAAAAAATTCAAGATACAGCCTCAGTGTGCAAATAAGGCAGAGTTATAGGCTGCTGTTAGGATGGGATTTGTGACGATCTCACGTGGGTCCTACTTTTCAAGTAGGTAATGTATCCTCTTTCCTGACAAGATTTTCACTGAGTCAAGTAACAGGGCAACATACAGAGATGGCTATTGAGATAATTTTCAGATAGGACCTGCAGGATTTGATCCAGGAACAGTGTGGAGCATCCCACAAATGGACTTAATACAAAGCTCACACTGACACTGACTTTTATTCTGTTGCAGATTCCTCCCACCTTGAAAGCTTCAGAAAGTTTGCAGTGATCTTGTGGAAACAGGCACTACCGGAATTGGTGCAATACTTGTGTCAGAACCACAAAACATTTGTGGACAAGATGAAATGAGTAGTTGTAAGTATGCACTGGGGGGTGGCATGAGGTTTGTGGAGATCTATCTGTGCTAAAAGAAATATTGGCATCAGAGTATATTCGTGTTATCCCTAAACACATTTAAGTCATTCTTTATTAGAAATAATTTAATTCTGAATTCTTTATTCAAAAATATTAAAAACTGAATATGAAAAGTGAACAGATTCTTATGAAGAACAGATTTGAAAGAAAAACTCATTCACTTGACTGGAAGTTAAGAAGTTTCACATCTGCATTTGGTGGTTGGACAGTGTTTTGGTGCCAGTGATGATCAAAGGTTATATTGGACTCAAAACTTCAATTTGATGTGCCAGACCCCTATAACTAAATTAGAGTCAGTGAAGCTCTTGTTGTTGCTGGGCTAGTGTAAATCTGAGAGGCTGATTTAGCTTGCACTCTATCTTAAATGCAAAATGACATCATTTGAAGAGAGTGGAGAGGTAACTAGTGTTTTGTTTTGTTTTGTTTTAAAATCGTAATTTCAAGAAGTGATGGTTCTACAGGCAAATGTAATACTGATAAATGTTTCAATATGAAATTATTTAGGGGAAAAAAGTGGTAGTTGTGCTATTTCAAAATTTCCACATCATTGACAAAAAGTGGAATTTCCAAAGGGAGGTACTAGAAAGATTTATATTCCAGTCATGGGTTAGAATAATAATAAAGAAAAGATATTGCCTTTTCTATTTTTCTTTATTTATTTATTAGAATAAATTTTTAAACCCCCCAAACTATCTATTGCTCTGCCCAGTAGAAATAATATTTTTTTTCTATTTTTTTAATCAATTCACTTCCATTTGGGATTAACTGAGATTCAAATCAAAATCAATAGAGATACAGAATTTTTTTTTTCTTTTAGAAAATAGAAATTACTCAACAGTTCTACCTTTAATTCTGCCTATTCTGTGAAGTTATTAGATGACATATTTATGTTCGGTGAAATGTCATGGGATGATATCAGAAGGGGTTCCATGTGAAAACACAGTCTGTGGCTCAGAGAGTGTGAACAGCTGATGATGATAAAGACTGACATTTCAACAATATTTATGTCCTCTGTGTGCACGGGAGAGAAAAAGAGACTATTAATAAGGGGCCAGGTTATTCCTTCTACAGGAAAAACCTCCTTAAAGGACAGGAAATTCTCATGGGTTTCCATTCACAACAGGTTTTTTCAAAGTTATCTTGCTGTGGGCAACAGGTTTTGCTGCTCTATTGAAATTCCTATGGGTTCAACCTGCTAAAGCAAGAGATGTGTACTCCACTCCAAATTTCCTTCCAATACCCTTTCCTGCTCCATTTTCTTCTCCCGCTAGCAACACAGTTCTTCCAAAAACTCTATTCCTGTAGGCTGCCTTTTTGACTATGCAACATTTTTAGATTTGTTCCTACATCTGAAGGTAGGTCCAGGAACATCAGCTGTGTCCTAAGAATTTATGTTGCCAGATACGATGAAGTGGGAATTTTTCAGCTGAGGAATCAAAAGAAGTTTGAGTCTCTAACCGCATATTGGTGCATAAGAAATAGGAATTCAATCAACAGAATGCAAATTAATCTAAATTTGTCTATATTTTGTCCTGTGCAAACTGACGAAAGTTAAATTCAAGGAATGAAGAAGTACATCAGTTCACTAGCTATGCTTTTGAACCCTGGTTTCTTAAAGAAGCAAGGCTTGTGAAATGTTTCATTTTATTTCAGAAGCCCCGCAGTTTTTCTGGATGTGTCAGAAAGAGATGTTATGTCCCTACAGGATTAAGAGAAAGGGGAGGATGTGAGGCCATATAGAAGAGAGTCTATCAATATTACGAAAAATGCTGCAATTTTAACTCCTCTGACAAAAGTTTCAACCTGAGCTCATGCTGCCAAGAACCCCTGAGGATGCCCCTGGCCAAGACACAAATTCATAATAAGCCCAGCCTTGTTTGTTTCAGTGCTCACAGACTTAACTGCATGCTTACAAAAACAAACTTGTAGGCAATACCCAGGTTACTAGGGTTTTCCAAACTCCTTGGTGTAGGTCTCAGTCATTTCCAACAGGGCCAAAGAAAGTTTTTACCACTAAATTCAACAGAAGCCTTGTGAAATGCAGGCTATAGTAACAGATATCTGTGTTGGGAACACCTTGAGCATGTGAAAATAGTTAAATCAGAGATATTTTTAATAACTTGATGTGATTTGTGCTTATGTTGCAGAAGGTTTTTCAGCCTAAGAATGACATGCACACATGTTATTTGTATGGTTAAGGAATGGTTTATATTTTCTAAAACCTTGTTTATTTTCACATTCCACCTCTTAACTAGCTTTCTGTTTGCTTGGTTGTTAACCTACAGGACCAGCTATTAGCAAATGGTAAATTAGAGACAACACCAACAAAAGGTCAGGAGTATGTTCTCCCAGAGCTATTTCATATCCAATCCAGATACTTCCCCTTGCTTCATTTACTCAGAGGAATTAAGAGCAGGTGAAGGTAGGGTTGTGTGCAACTGATAACATCAAGAACACACCTGAAAATGAAGTAGTGAATGAGTAGTTTTGGCCTCAGTCTGCTGAGTATGGACCTGTTTTATCTGAAGTAAACCTGAAAATAACCATTCCAAGCTAAGGAAGAACAACTTTATGGAAATGCCAGGTTACTTATTGCTATTATTATTGTGTAGTTAATTGGACTGAGCAGAGCAAAAAAAAAAGAGTACAAGTATCCAACAATAGTTTCAGATTGTCCTCCGTTGCCTTTTGTTAATCAGCTACAGTGGTTTGCTTCCTTCTGGCTTGTGCACTGTATTGTTTGTATACTGTAAACAGATAGCAAATCACACCTTGTTGTGTTGTGTTGTGTATAAGTCTGGAAGGCTCCAAATAAGTCTAAGAAATAATCCTGCTAATACTAATTGCTTAAAGAAGAAAATAATTTTTTGTTTCTTCTTTTTAAGATGTTTTCCATTCTGTTAAACCAGTAAATTTTGATGTAAATGAATGAAGCTAGGGATCTAGCATGCACATTTCATCACCTTCCTCTGTGTTTTTTGTTTGTTTGGTGTTTTATAGCTTTGAAATATATTGAGGAAAAGACAATGTTATATGTTCTTAATGACCATTCTGTGACATTCAACCCTGAACAAATCTAAGCTCTGGTTTCTCCCACAGAGAAGGTATCACCTCATGTTCACATTGCTATAGACTGACAGTGAGTTGAAGGAAAAATTATTGTGAGCAAACCTTCAGTGTAAAGTAGTCTGTTCACAAAGGGGTTTTAGTTCTAGAGAAAACTAAAAACTGTCATGTTAACAAGTAGTGTACAGCCGACATTTTTCCTTTCCATATTCTTTTCATTAAGTGACAGACAGGTAACTGTTATAAATAGCTGTAACATGAGGATGTCCATTGCATTAGTGTGTAAAACGTGAAGAGGCACAATTTTCCAGTGTCAGAAACTTAACATTGTTGTAATTCCTCAGTTCAGAAGCACAGACAAAGAAAGGGCAAATTAGGTTTGACATTTCATTGAAACTGCAAATCATGTTTGACTTTGCCTTAGTAATTTCTTCTTTTGCAATGTGTTCATCAGCCCCCACTTTAGATGACTCTTGGACGATCTCCACGTGCAAAAATGGTCCCTTTACTTCCTAGCAAATATTTTGACTGTGCTATTTTTTTTTAAATGAAAACATGCACACAACACAGATGATTGTATTTTATCTGATGATCATCTAATGTTACAGTCCGAGTCAAAGGCAGTCAGTACCAGTCTGTAACACACCCTACTCAGAATAAACTTACCAGTCTGACTGGCAAAAACATGCTTTATTTAATATACAAACAAGTGAAGACTATGAGAACAACAAATACCAAATGTTAAGGAGTGTAGAAATGTCAAATATTGATCAGGAAAGGTCTTGGTGTACTTTAAGTACAAAGTTCCCCAACTAGTCCTTTTTTCTTGTCCTGTGGAACGAGGGGAAGGAAAGCAAGTGTACGTTATAAAGAAAAGAGTAAACGCAACTTTTATGGGTTAAGTGATGTAAGTAAAGAAGACAGCTAGTAAAACATCCTAACTTTCAGATGCCTGGGAAGATTATTGCCAGCATTAATATCCTTGGTGCATGAAAAAACCCTAACTGTTTAAGTTTCTACCTCTTGAACGTGTCCTCATGTCAAAATGATTTTTTTATTTTACTGATGATTTCTATTGAGACTCCTCCCATAGATCCTCTCCTTAAAGTTTTTCTCCATCAGGTGAATACTGTCTGCTTCAGGCAATTGAAGCAGTGTGTAGTGTCTAGAAGGGAGTAAAATATAGTAACTTATCCTCAAGCATGGAGGTAAGGCTAGTTTTATCCCCTGGTTATATGCCACCCTATATGGCAGATTTTGAATAACATCATACTCTGCAATGAGAATGAGACAATGTGGAGAAAAAGAGGGTTCACAAAACTGGCAGAGATTTGTTAGCTGGAAAATCCAGCAAATTCTGTTACACGCAGAGACAACATCACTGCTCCAGCAAGTCTCTGAGATGCAGATTACTGAATACAAGACCATGTTCAGGGAAGCATTTATAGAGGTTTTATACTTTTTATACCCTATCTGAGGTATCTGATACTGCCTGCTGGCAGAGACAGGAGAAAGGGCCAGGCATACCCTTGACCTGGTTTGCATTGGCCATTCTTGCATTGTAAGAATGAAACAAAGGGGTCCCAGAAAGTCTGTGCTTTTGCAGGTGAAGACTTTGCTGTGTGATTGACATCCGCTTAAATTCTGTGCTGAGAATAATTTTTGGGCATCATGGTACACAGTGGTAGAAAAAAACTTAGAAGGGAGAAGCTGCTGAAGGCAAAAACAATACCTCAGTAACAGAAGAGCTTTTCTACCAAAGACGTTCAGGGATATGAGGATGCAGTGATTTTTTATTTCCATCCCCAAAGTACCCCACTGGGTATTCCACTGGGTATGCCACTGGGTTTCCCATTTTGCTGCATCTTATTGATAGTCTGTGGAAAGTTCTTTGTCTTCCCACCACTTGCCTCAAGTCATTTCTTCCTCTCCAGCTTCTCACTGTAAAACTAACTGTTCCTTTTCTCTTGCAGATGCTGCACTTTCAGGAAACTTAAGTTTCAGGAAGTTACCTCTTTCTCATTTTTTGGAAAGAACAGAAAAAATGGTTGTTCTTTTCTCCTGCTTCAGTATTCACAAAGCCTGGATGCTATCAGCCTGGAAATTGAAATGGCAGCTTGACTCCACATCCCAGAATTTTCAGAGAACCTGAGCCCATCCACGTGCACCAAAAAAGCAGAAGGTGGCCTGTCTGAGACTGTGGTGTCGGACCACAGATCTAACAACCCTGCCATTTGAATGCGTCAGAACAAAATTTAACCAGAAAGTGACCAAGTAAAATGCATTGCAGGAAATAAGCATTTAAAGTATTTAGTTATCTCGATTTTGCAAGTTATTTACCTCTCGCTATGAAAGCCTCAAGCATTTTCACATTGGCATTTCTTGTAAACAATACCTCTATTTGCTGCAGTCATCTTGTTTGTTATGAGTGCTGGGTTTGATTTTTTCCCCAAAGTGGACACAGTTTGATTAGAGCTCTACTGGGGGAGTCTGAAAGACCATGGGTTAAAAACTGTAATTAAATACTCAGGATTTCAGTAATCATATGTAATTTTATCAGGTGTTCCTCTCAGTACAATTTCTGCTCTGCAAGAGAGATTCTTGCTTATTCGATGCATATGCAATTACGCATGAGAATTAGTTACTGTATCTTCCCCAGAGTTTTAATCCTTTACCTTTCCCCAAAAAATGAAAATACAAGAAACTCACAAAAGACCATCTCTGCATAGCATGTTAGCCACTAGTGTGAATGAAGTTTGTTCAGGAATATTAAAATGAACCATTTCAGTTGATCATGAACCAAAGTTTTTTGCATGCCAGCAGTGCTAGCCAGAGTCGCACTCCCATTCACTGCCCACGTAACAGAGAAACAATTGTTACTTCTGCATCTCTTTGGGAATGTATCTGGTGGTGTGCTAATTTTTTTATGCAATTTCATTTTTACTTTTGCCTTTGCAATTCCCCTCTCTTTCAGAAACCCTGTTAGCCAAAGAGGGTAGCAGGAATATTATATGTTTAGAATACAATATATTATTAAAATATCCTTTGTCATTTTTTTTTTTGAGGCTGATACTCATTTCCTAAAAATATTTATCAGGATCCTTCTGAAGTTTTGGTAGTGAAAAGCTTACCAAAAGGGCTCCTTAGCATTTCTAGTTTTCTCCTGGTCCCACAATACCCTTCACTTGCTTCCACCCTTCATGTGCTTCCACCCTTCAAGTACACTAGCTGTCCTATTTAAACAGATGCTGACTTAGCCCATTTGAGCAACTAGCCTTCCTATGGTTCCTGTACATGAGAAATCTGGGATGTTACAACCACCAGCATGAGAGCCTGGTCCTTTAATATTGAGGCTGTAGAAAGAAACACATCTTCTGTTCCCCAAAGCTTCTGTTTCACTGATGTTGATATTGATGACCTCAATTTTTTTAACTATAGAAATAAATTTGGTTTAAAAAGAACATTCTCTAAAGCCTACTTCAGCATAAAATTTACTTTTTGTGCTTTCTGAGTTGAAACAGTTGAAATACTCACTTTTCTGCAAAGAAAAAGATCATCTTTTGTTTACAAACCTGGATTATTTTCCTAATTTTCCTTGGCTTGTTTGCTTGTTAAGACAATTCTGTCTGTTCTTTGCATATAGATCTTCAGTGTGAACAAGGATGATTTAAACTCCAATGAAATCTTGTTTTGATAAGGCATGAATGTAATGGTGAATTTGGTGTCATCAAAACAGATCACCTGGGAAAGGTCTGATTTTACCCAACCTGCTTGTGAATTAAAAACATTATGGGCTTTTTCATGTATAACCCACCACTAATACAACTGTATGTATGTCTGGTGAATCCTCAGGACTTCCTGCTGGTGTGGAAGAACTAAATGAACAGGTCACATCAATGCCCCGAATTTGATGTTCAAAAGTTTCCATTTTCAATCCCATTTAAAAGGAGGTGGATGATAGACTGGAATTTTCCAACATCAACATCACGCTGTGAGCAGGTCTGGCAATAGATCCTTCAAAAAATTTCAAATATTAATTAGGAAAGCCAGCAATTTTTATTTTATATTAAGCACACTGTGCTATTTGTACTTTTATAAGTATACTGGCAACTTGCAGTTAAAACACCTTATCCTGAGAATCTTAATGCTATAGGCTTCAAAATAAATGAGTTAATTTAGAAGTAATTATATAAATCTATAGAAACTTCTTTTCCCTTGGGAAAAATGTGATCTGTTTGGTGTAGCCAAATTGTCTATCTCTATAAAGTGAGGTCTAATTATGTGTGTGGGTGAAGTAATAATAACATATTTTTTAAAATATGTGATTGTTTTTGTTCATACAGTCCTTACTACAATAAAATGGTCTGATAATGGAGTGAGACATACCATGACAGGAAATTTCCTACCCAAAGTTAACATTTGGCTTTGGACACGAACTGTCCAAGACTAAATTCTGTTGGATGGCTTGGCACTTCCTTTAGAATACCACATACATAGATTAACTCTCACAAAACAAAACCTCTTGAGTGAAACATATGTAACATTTTTATCCCCATTGTTAAGCAAGGCTTGACATTTCAGAGTGGAATCTCTCTAGAACTCTCTGACCTTTGCATCTGCTATAACACTTAACAGCAATAATTAATAACCATTACAACAAAAAAAATTGCTTTACAGGTGAGTCTTTCACTATGTTCCCATATTTCAGTGTATATCTCGTGAAAGATGTACCCACAGACTTCATTCTTTTAAATCAGATTATGGCTGAGAATTTCCCTGACATTAATATGACAGCCTGTAATCAGCCTGTAATGTGTTACTGGAAAACTAAATAGAAAGTAAATTAAAAAAAAAAAAAACAAACCACAATCAAGCAACAACAATAAAATCACAATCAAACAAAGCCTAGTTTATAGATAATATTAGCTGCTTTAAACCTCATAGAGTAAAATATAGCTTTTTCAAACTTAGCATTTTCTCCATTTATATTTGTTATCCAGAATCCCTACCAAGCAAAGAGAACACACTGAGTTGCCGTGTTCAGGACTGCATAAAAGTGGGCTACTACTATTTAATATGCTTCCCAGTGTGCCTGATTTTCTTTTCTAGGCAAATCTAATGTTTAACATCTCATTGTTAATTTATAATAAAAGAATATTTTTACTTCTTTATATTTTGATAGATTTTACCCTGTGTCCTTCATAATTTAGTACTCTATAACCCTGCTGCTGAACCATTTGTGGATCCTGCAGTTTAATCACAACTTACTATCAAGAACACTATAATGAAGCCAACTGATGTACTGAAAAGAATAAGTCTTATGACAGTGAATCCATGTAAAGAAAACACACTTTGGCTGTTGCCATTTCTCTTGTTAGCATATTCCCCTCCAAGGTTATTTGATTTTTAGCAGATAACGTGTGGTCCAGTTAATTGCCCATATAAAATATACTAATTTCTTGTATAGGAAGAGTAAGCTTTCATCATAATGCATTCATACAGTAAATGAGACAGAACATGAACTGGGCAACAGAACATGAACTGGGCAACAATACACTGCCCCTTCTTCAGGTTTCCAAGTCGTTGCTCTAACTTTCCTGCATGGACAATAATACCTGTGATTTTTACTGTTAGACCTTGACCTAAAATAAGGATGAAGACATTTCATATTTCTACAGGATTTGTTCTTATTTTTGTAAGAATGTGCATTGCTCTGATCCACATTTTCTCTTGGGCAAACAAAACAGACATTCACATGCTAGGTATAGCTGAGCCTGAGTTTCATAATTCAGCAATGACCTTAAGATATTCACAATTAGATTTAGTATTCTGGTCCTGTTACAAGATGACTTTCTAGTTTTACAAAACAGAACAATGGCTTGTTGAATATCTAAAAAATAATTCTATGCTCTTTCTATTCAAGATGCTTTTTGGTGCAGTGGCTGTATTCCCTCATGCAATGTGCACCAGGATACTGAGTGCTCTCATGTAACAAATAGCAAGTAGCAACATGTGAAATGGACAGCTGAAGGTGTCCTTAGTTTACCTTAGCTCACCTAGAATTTTCTCCATGGTTGATGGAACCAAATAAACAGCATGAACACTGCTCCTGCTCTCCTCCTCTTGGCTTTGCCTCAACCATAATTACAAACCAAATTATTACGCATTCTCTTCATTTTTATTTTTTATTCCCTGCATGTAGCAGACCAGACAGTACTAACATCATGACCAGAGGAAGTACTCTATAGTTGCAATTGTTTAAATCTGTCATATGGTTCCCTAGTATGTTATGAAATGATTTTGATCTGGTTTATATAGGCAAAACCCAACTTGCATCTGTTAATATAACTACACCTGTCTGACTGTAAATGTGGTAGATGGTAGGGTTTAACAGAGCAGGCGCCTGGGGAGTGCCATTCAAGAGCAAGAAGTCGTCTTTAAAAGGGCAAGTGGTTTTACTCCTGACAAAACCAAATAGAAAGATTTGGGACTGTAAGAGTTAGGCTATCACATGTTTAAGATAAGGTTTCATCCAAATATTTTTAAAACAAGTTTTCTAATAAGTAGTAGACATTTTAAAGCAAGACTATAAATTCATTGAAAATAAATAATGTTTTAAAGCATCTTCTAGACACATATGTTATGTGATTATTCTATTTTATGAGTTCTCAGTGATCTGAACACTGGACCGGTACTGCAGGTCACAAGCATCTGATTTGTTTTAAAAATCTGCAAATTTCTTGTTATATTTTTCAGAATTTGCATTGGCAACATCAGCTTTTTTGTTGTGATATTTTGGGTTACATTAAATGTTTCAATGTTCATGAAATGTGTTTTCCTTCTACTTACTAAACATTAAATACTTTTCTTTCAGCTATTATGTTCACCACTAGCCTTGAAGAAGCTAATACTTGTGAATCTTAATTTTCCATTCTTCTTCAGAATCTGAGTAACCACCCATAAGTCATAGGAAATGCACAGTGCATTGAGGGAAAGACAGTGCTCCTGGGAGACCAGGCAATAAGATTGAAGGGAAATTATATCTTGCATAAACCAGTGTGCTAATAAGGAAACGAAGGATAATGATTATTGTACTGATACAAACCAAAATATCTGGCTTATTAAAAATTTCAACCACATTTCCTCTTCTTCAGATGTTTACTACACCTTTGGAATAATTTGCACCCAGCTATGCACACCAGGGAAATATTGTGTTTTACTCAGAGCAACAGATAAACCTGTGTTGCAACACAAGGTTGTCCTGAGAGAACAGACTCTACTGCTTGAGAAACCTCTTCTTCATTCTTTTTATGGCACTGTTTTCCAATCCTTAGCTTTCATCACATTTGATGTACCATGGATTTGGATTTCTTTTTATTTGGTATGGGGAGGAGACTTACTATAAAGGAACAATAGCATCAAGAACCATCAAGCATAATCATGCCAGTATAACTCTTGCACAGCAGCAAGCTTAGTGATTCACTGTATGTCCTGCCAAATGCTTTGAATTAATGTGAAGCTAGGAGGAAGGGTTATCCTGTCCTAATTTTGTCCTAGAACATTCCACCTGCCATCAGTGCTCCATAACAACGTCTTTTGAAAACTCAGGTTAAAAGAACCAGCACAAGCCACAGCAGCTCACATGTGCTCCAGGCTGCAGGGTCATTTGAACAGTCATGATCCCTGCTCTGGCTACCTTTTACACAACTGCTGCAAGTACCTGTTTTGTGTCTGCGCATCTTTTACACATTGTTTAACAGACAGTTATAGGACTGAAGCAGAAATGAAGAAACTTCTAACATTGCCACAGCTGACAGAGATAGAGTGAAAGAACCATACATCTGCGCTATTGAACCTGGCTGAGAGTCTTTTTGCACAAGATTCTGACCAAAGGGCTGCTGCAGGAATAATCCTTTAACCCAAGTCTAATATTAGCCTTAGAGGAATGCAGGATCACAGTGACATCCTTTTAAAATTACCAGGATGGTCTCCTTCTCTGATGTTTTGATAACCCACTGTGCTCTCCATGGCTGTTTTCCCTCACCTGTCATTTACCATCTTTCTCCTCGGCTAAGCTAGAGCTCCTGCTACCCCCTCAGTGGTAGCACCTTTCTCCCTCAGAGATTCAGTACTTTCCTGTGACTCCCAGCTCTGAGTCACAGCTCCCTCTTGGAAGAAAGTGGAAACCAGTTGCATGCACAGACCAGGCAGGCATGCAGGACAAGCAACTATCACCTCTAGAGATGGACTTTTTTTTAACTCAAGAGATTAAACACTCTCATCAACACATCCTGAACCCTCAGAAGAAGGAAAGATGGTAGTTTCAGCATTGCATCAGCATAATTCGTAACTATTTTAATTTATCTTTTGAGGAAATGATGTCTTTCCCCCACATCCTAAAGAAAGGGGGAAAAAGCACCTGTTGCTCATTTCATTATTTTCCTGAAGCTTTTGGGTCCAGTTAAGATAAATCAAAGGATTATTAGAGCAGGCAATATTCCCTCATGCTGGGGCATTTGTCATTTCACTCAGTTCTGTGGAAACATATAGTACCATAGAAAGAACTTAAGAGAGGTGTGAGAAGATAGGACAGAGACAGACATGGCACATCAGCACACTTGATAGCATTTACCTGTGAGGTCACTGTGGTAGGGATGCAAAGCACAACATTGCCAGGGCCTGTGGTAGGGAAAGATGAGAATAAGCAGGAGGAAAACAGCTCTTGAGATCTGGGAGAAGGAGATAGGGCTTCCCTCCAATTATGATACATAGTCACAAAATAAATAGTTGAGGTTAGCAGAGACCTCTGGAGATCATCTGATCCAAGTCCCCTCCTCAAGCAGGATGAACTAGACCTGGTTGCCTAGGAGCATGTCCAGTTGGGTTTTGAATATCTCCAATGATGGAGACTCTAACAACTCTCTAGGCAAACTGTGACAGTGTTCAACCACCCTCACAGTGAATAGAATTTTTCTTAACATATTGTTTCCTGTTTTTCAGTTTGTGTCCATCGCTATTTGTCTTGTCAATGGATACTAGTGAGAAGAGTATATCACTCTTGTCTTCATTCCCTCCCATCAGGTATTTATCCATATAGAAAGATCCCTCCGGAGCCTTCTTTTCTCCAGGCTGAACAGTCCCATCTCTCTCGACTTCTCTTTGTATGAAAGATGTCCCAAGTGGCACAGAAGGCCCACTTGGCTAAGCAGGGATCTCTAGAACTTAGGTGGGAAAGGGAAGGTTTTGGACAGGTGACTCAAGAGGACTACAGGGATATTGTTTGTCACTACAGGGAGAAAGCTCATGTGGATAAAGCTCGATTAGAGTACAAACTGCCCAGCACTTTGAAGGATAGCAAAAAGGGTTTTTTAAAGTATGTTAGCAGCAAAAGGAGAATCAAAGATAATATTGGTCTGTTACTTGATGAGGTCAGTCACCTCACAAATAGGAATGTAGACAAGGAAAAGATGTTTAAAACCTTCTTCACTTCTGTCTTTAAAGCTAATGATGGGCCCTTGGACCCCTGGAGCCCTGTGTTGGAAAACTGTGACTGGGTGAATGATAAACTCCCAGCTGACTCTAAACTTGTTCAAGACTTGCTGCTCCAGCTGGATGTATACAAGTTTCAGGTCCGACAGTATTCATCCCAGGGTACTGAAAGAGCTGGCCAACGTCATCATGGGACCTCTCTCCCCTATTTTTTAATTGTCTTGGGAGTCCGGAGAGGCCTCAATTGACTGAAAGCTGGCAAATGCTATCCCAATTTACAAGAAGGATACGACTGGTAATTACAAGTTTGTAGGCCTCACTTCAGTGCCTGGTAAAATTATGAAGAAGGTTGTTCTGGGAGTTGTTCAAAAACACTTGAGAGACAACACATGGATGGAATTGCATGTATGTTAAGTTTGCTGACAATACTAAACTAGGAGGAGTGGTGGACTCCCTCTCCTTACAGAGAGATCTGGATAGACTAGAGAGCTGGGCAATCACCAGCCATGTGAAATTTAACATGAGCAAGTGCCAGATTCTCCACCTAGATTGATGTTAGAGAGAAAGCATTGTTTTGGGAATGTTAAAACTTATGTCTCTATTGGTCAAAGTGTAGCACTCAATACCTTGAAATTAAGAATTAGTAAGGGAAGAACATTGCCTTGGAATTAAGCAGCAATTTTTTGAAATGTTTTAATTTCCAATGTACTTAAGAAAACTCTGAGTTGTATTCCAGTACCAGCTTCACAGGAACTGGCTGGACCAGTAGACTGTGTAAGCATCTGGATGATGGTCTTAGTTATATTATTTGGTTTTAGGTAGTCCTCCAAGGTACAGGGGGATGGACTTGATGATTTTTATGGGTCCCTTCCAACTTGAGATATTCTATGATTCTTTTAATCATTTTTGTGATCTTCAATATGTCCATATCTCTCTTGTACTGGGGAAGCCACTCTGGACATAGCACCCACATGTGCCTCACCAGGGCAGAACAGAGGGGAAGGATCACCTCCCTCAACCTGCTTGGTAATGCCCTACCTACTGCAGCTCAGGAGTACAGGCACTTTTGTGTTCAACTTTGCTTCACAGAGAAAAAAAATACTATCTTTAAATGAAAAGGTCACTGCATTTTTAGTCTTTTGTGCCTTCTGCCTAACTCTTTTTTTTTTTTTGCCAGGTACTTGTGAACTGCAGCAGAGTGGCAAAGTCTTCATTACTTGATCTCAAGACTTCATACAAATACCTTGTTGCAAACCTGTCTTCATAAAGAGCTCTTTCAGAGTTGGTGCAGCACTTTGGGATTGGGATTTGCCACATGCCAGATGCAGAGCACTTATGCTCTGTGTGGATGTTCTTAGTGCACAGAAAATATGAAGTAACTTACTCCTCTTCCAAACTAGCTTGCAATGCACACCCAACCCTTCAGCTCATTAACTTCTCCAGGAGAAGAGCCCTGGAGTGAAAAGGCACCACACCACACTCAACTGAACAGTGTGAAAGCTCAGTTGGTAGCAGGTACCCCACAGCAAGTGTAAACTGTGAGGTAAATCCTGCCTCTGATGAGACATCTTGCTAAAAAGCAACATGTTTTGCCCAGAAGGTCTGACAGTCTGATATACAGGGTGTCTGACACTGAATATTCACATCATATCCCACAAAAAGATCAACACGGAGCCTTTCAGGATTGATAATGAACAATCCCCTCTAGTAATTAAGCTCTGTGCACCTTTGGAAAACAGTTTCAGGTCTTCCGGGATTCTTTAATTCTCACAAGCGTCACTGAAGTGCAGGTTCAGTATTCCCACAGAAAGCAGCAATCCCTCTGATTTACAAACTTCCCCACCCTTGGAAACAAGACACTGACATGTTCTGCTTCAGGCACTGAAAAGCTCAGCACTGCTGTCTCTCTGTCTCTCCTCCTTTTTTTTTTTTCTTACCCCTAAAGAAAGTATTTCCTGTCAAATTAATGTTCCCAATTACAAGTGGATCTAATCCCTGGTGATTACCTACCTACTCTAATTGACTGTCTTGTTCCAAACCAAGGCAGGGTGTTTGAATAGACAACCAAAAAAGAGCCTCTGATTTGCTGAGACAGAGAGAAAACACTTACCTTTAGAAAATATGAGCTAGCTTTCTCTTTTGCAATTACTACCCTTCCTCCTTTGAGTGATTAAAGCTGATTTGAAAAGTTTATGGATTCCAGAAAATATAGTTGCATGCGCAGTCTGCTGGTCCAGCTGGTTCCTGTGGAGTTGGTTCTGGGATACAACTCAGAGTTTTCTGAAGTGCATTAGGTATTAAAGCATTTTTAAAAATTGCTACTTAATTCCAAGGCAGTGTTCTTCCCTTACTGTCTAATTCCTAATTCCCTGGTACTGGGTGCTAGTTTTTTGATGGATAGACATGTAGGCTTTAACATTCCAAAATGATGCTTTCTCCATCCCATACTAATTTCAGAGGTATTTTGCATGGAAGAAGCCATGTGCCTGTTAATCACAACAAGATTTTGTCTAACTAATATGTAAGCTACTTGCATCCATCTTATGTACTAGTCAGAGCAAATATGGCAAATTAGGGAGTGCAAGATTTTCAAACTGACAGGGAATCTCTGTCTGTCTGGAGTTTTACCTGTTGGTATAAAATTGTAGAAATAAAGGAATGACTATTCTGACATTTTAGCAGTGTCCTTCAAAATATCAAAGTCAAATAGGAAGAGCTGTGTCTCCTGAGGACTGGAAGAGAGTATAATTCTTCCCAGTTCAATTGTAGCAGCACAGAAACTGGGAACACCTCCACCACCTTCAGCATCACTAAGTGCCATCCTTCCTCCTTCAAGAAAGCTTATAAACCATGTGTTTCAGATCCAAATCTGGGAGGAGCTGATAGTGCTCTACTGACTTGAGATAAAATGGCCTGATCTACATTCTAACAGATTTTCTCTATACTGCAAAAGGAAAGAATGTAAGAGGCTCATGAAAAGACTTCTGAACAGCCACAGCATACTCAGCAAAGCCCTTCACCAGCCTCATGCTTGCCAGCAGTCAATCCAAGGAGACATTTAGATGCTGTCAATACACTACAGCAGCCAAGAAGAGTGACAGGGACCTTGACACATTTTTTTTGTTAGCAAAGGAGAGTTACAAGAGAGCCTGATGGCAAAAAATGCCCACATTGACTACAGGTTGCATGGTAATTTATCAGCCTTGGTTAAGCAGAAATGTAAACTGGAGGGGAAAGGATTTAAGTGTGAAAATTATTCCTAACCGTGTTTTCTTATATGGGAAAGCAAAATGGGAAAAACACAACTAAGAAATTATAAGGTAACATTTAAGTTCCTAAATCATCAAAATGCCTCTCAGGACATGATTTTTCATGCTTTATTCAATGAGTGCATGCAAAAGGAAGGTTAAGTGGTATAGAAAGTGTAGTAAGGTGCCAGAAAGCACTCTGTACATGTTTCTCACACAGTTCTGCCGTTCAGTAGCCTGTGCCCTTGCTCAGCACCAGCTACACGCATACCTACATTTAACAGCACCAAATAAAAGGGGAACTTTCTGGTCTAAGAGATCTGCAATAAGTGTGCAGATCCAGACATATTTGCAACAAGCACACACCCATTTGATATGTCAGTGCTCCACAGCATGCTGTTCCTTAAAAGAAAATATCATAGATTCTAAAATGGGTTTTCACCTAAATGCTCTTAAAACCAGAATGAAAAACAGCCCCAACCAGAACAAAATGGAAGTGTGTCCTGTTCAACTTAGTGTAATATTTTTATTAAATATACTTTAGCTCATTTTTACAGAGTCTTTTACATTCATTGTCTAGTGGAAAAACAATGTACCCACAGATGGTGTCTCACAATCACCTCAAAAGCCAGTATCACCTTCTGAATGTTTTGGGAAAATAATATTTTATCCTGACAGATTATTGATGATGAGTAGTGTTCATTATGCTTTCTGATACTTTTTTTTTTACAAAGTGTTATTGTTTAATACTTTAACCATAAAATTGGTCAAGATTACAACTAACTTGCCCTGACAGCTGGAGGGCAGCATTTCTCTCACAATGAAGAACAATTTGTCTGCCCTGTAGGCAGATGCCAGGACAGTAATTAGTGTGTTTTAGCTATAGAAGAACAACAGTTGTTAAAAAACATTCCTGATAAGATGGAAATCTGAATCAATCCCCTGAAGAGTTTGAGGAAACAGGGATACATACAGCTCTTGATCTGAAAGCAACTTTAGGGCTAGTTCTGCATCCCTGGCATGCCATGCCTAGAGAAGGGCTGGGGGGACGATGGACCAGTACACCAAATAAGATCTCAGGGTACCACCAACATCACAGGGCTGCTCCCCAACAGTGCTGCCTGGTTCCTCTGGGGACTGGCAGTATGTATTATGCTTTTGCAAGAGACTCTTCCCATGCAATTGGTAATTGCCAGTGTCTTCCTAGGATGGTGCAGACTGCTGTGGAGAGTGCTTGGACCTTCATGATCACCCATCAGTGATATCTCATCAGGCTGGGCAAGTGGTTAAAAGCCTCACAGCCTAGGCCCTCAAGTCGTGCACAGCCTAGCTACGAACTTCACGGGTCACATCAGGCAGTCCTGACATGTCCCACATTCGTAGGACACAACAAGTCCATCTGTGAAGCAGGGGCCTGAGCAGTGCCCAAACCACTAAACTGATTAGACTGGGCTTTCCAATTGCATTCCTGCAGTCACTGATGGGAAGGTGGAAGTGTGCTGAAAAAGAATGAGGAGGAGGGAAACATCAGGGGGACAGTAGTGGATGGCCAGTGGGAGAGCAAAGAGGCAGCAGTGGAATCCTGGAACACACTGACCTGACATCAGAGTTGAGCCAGTGAACACCTTTTGACCTGGGTTTAAGCCACCTCCCTTGTGGGAGTGTATTCCCACCTCAGGCTATTTCCACACGTGGTTTAAATGTCATCAGTTTAAGGATACAACCTGGTTCATTTCTGTGCACCCACAGGTTACAACTGAAATTATCAGCCATCTTCTGTAGGAGATGTGGGTTACATGCAAAATAAGCACACACTGCATTGTCTTCAATATTTGTTAATTAAGTTCCAAATGGCAAAAAATACAGCCAGTTTTAATTAATGGGTTGCACAATGGCAAGTTTAGGTTGCAACAGCGAGGGCTGAAAATCTCTCAGTTCACTCAAATTAAATGTCATCAGGTTTTAATCCCACTGAAGTGAGGAACATTTTAACCACTACCTAAGGCTGAATATTTGTCCCAAGATTTATTTAGTATTAACAACAGTCATTCTGAATATTTGATATCCATATAATTGCCCAACTCCTGTCTGCAAATTACAGCCAAATTATTAGTCTGCCTCCAGTCCAAGCAGAATGGAAAGGGAAGCACTGAGTGATCACATCACCAGCCCCTTATGCAAGATAATCTGGTTGTATGTTAAACTAGTGTTATTTTAGCAGAATAAACTAAACATAGTACAATACTCCCCCACAGGACAGAATTGTATTTATTGCATTACCTTTTTTTAAGAACCCTAAATGCTTTATAATATTTTTTGTGCCTTCCCTGTTTTAAAACACATGGAGTATTGATATTAAGTTCCAGCCACCTCAAGAAGCTATTTCAAAGAAGCTTCTTGACATGATTTGTGTTCCCATGGTCAATTGTTCTATTTTCTCACAGAAGGTCATTGCTAAGACAAATGTCTGACAGAAATCTGCTGTCTTTCATCATTAGATTTTTTCTGAGTTGATGGATTCCTACACAAGAAAGCTTTACACAAGCTTCACCGAGAGAGGCAGAAAGAGTCTATGAATTTTTACCATGTGTTCAGTGACACAATGATTTCCAAACTGCACCTTGGGTAGGGAGCCAGGTCTTCAGTGTAATGGGTTATCTGCCACTTCCTTTTCAAAGGAGAGGTCTAATGCAGCCTTGGATTTGCATTTTCAAATTATTTTTTGTCTCCTTCTAGCTGAAAAATTAATGCCAAGCTGAATGTAAATTGAGGTTAAGTCAGTTGTTGGAGCCATCTTCGGTGCAAAAAGAGTATTCCTTATTTGTGAACGTACTGCAGGGGTTGGTGGAAATCCACACATATCCAGCGCTGACAGCACAGCAGTGCTGATTTACACATTCTAAGGACTTTGCTGCTGAGCAGCCTTTTTTTTTTTAAGGGATGTGAGCTTTTAATTATTATATTAACATTGTCAACTGTCAAAAGCTTTGAAATAATTTAATATTCCCAGTCTCCTTACAACATGTTTATTGATATTCATGAAGTGAATCCCCTCTTGAGATGTCTAGACTGAATGTCAATATGGTTTATAGATGAAGACATGGTTTATAGATGGAAGGTATTAATAATTGAATCCTGAAATTGTTTAATTTTACTTCAATAGAAGGCCAGGCAGGACAGGAGCCAATATGCCCTTTTACTAAGTTGATACACAAGTGAGTACAGCCAAACAGAATCATTTCAACTCTTAATGATGAATAAAATAGTGACTGATTTGGGGGGCATATTTTATTAAATACAATTGTTTTGTTGACTATTTTCCTGAGTGAAATTCCTTCTTACCATATATAACATGAGTAGAGAGACCCCTTTATAGTGTCTAGATATCTTCTATCTTATATAAGATATATTTTAGCATTCAACCTCTCCTTGAAAGGCATACCAGAAAGGACTAAGAAGATACATGTTTTCAAGAATGATCACAAGAGTAATATTTAAGCTCTATGCAGGAACTGCAGGATAAGTATTGTTTCTCCAGTATTATTCATAACATCACAGCAGCTGGTCATAACAGTTCCTTCTGTCCTTATGAAATATGTTTAACCAATAATCTAATCAGGATGAGTAAAGGATTGGGAATATCTTGAGGGAAAATGTTACTAGCTTTTCAAATATGAAAAAATGTCTTTCATGGACAAGCACATGACAATCCCAGACCTTGAGAAAGGAAGAAATGTTATTCAATCTGTAAATCATGACAGTTCTGCTGGAAATGTTGGGGTTCCAAAGATGTCATGAAGCTTCCAGGGAGTCCACTCAGTCACTGCCTCACCTGTCTATTATCTCTATAAAGTTTTCTACCATTGAAGACTCATTGTTTAATTATCCAAAGTCTGATTCCATCCTTACGGAAGTCAACATGACTATTCAGACGTATCCTTCCAGCATCTTTGACACCTTTGTGAGCTGGGTCCTGATGTCTCTGACCCAGGGCAGATAACGCAAATATCCAGATCCTCATCGTGGCTGGGATTCCTAGGATGTCTTCTAAAGGAAACAGTGGTCTGTCCCCCTATGTAAAGTGTCATTTCACCAACTCAAATGCTTTGCCTGAGGTGAAGTGACTGTTTATTTGACTTGTATGAGTGCAAGAAATTTTTTTAATACCCTTTCTCAAATACGAATCCCTGCTACTACCAATACAGATCCGTATCAAACAATGGGGAGCAGTGTATCATTTACCTACATATTTATATTTTAGTACTGAAAAATGTTCCTGCTGTGTTCAGATGGGTGGCTTGGGGGAAATGTGGAAGAGAAAGAACAATTTTATTCTTATATCCATGGGTAACAGAGAACTCTGGCATTGACAATTCTTTAATTTGATTGTTGAGTCTAATCTTCTCATGTCAGCAGACAAATATGTGATATGCCCTAACATTCCCGCACTGCTGATCCGGAAATGTCACTGTTTATAAAGTCTAATGAATCCTGAGATTTGCTTCACTGGAGGGCTTTTCCTCCACCCACTAGAACCACTGTCCTTTTTGTACCAGACCCAAAATATAAGCATATTTTACTACAATGTCAAAAGTCGTGTCAATTAGACAGCATGAAAGAAGCAGGAAGACCTCAACCTTGGCAATTCATGATGGCCTGTGTTCATCTGAATTATAAGTAGGACTCTTATCTAGAGTAAAGAATTATGTCTTCTAAGGTCTACAGACAATCATAGAATAGATTGCCCCAACTCAGATTTCAGATGTTATAATGTAGATAATTATTCATCTCATGAAATAAAGAAATGGAAAGCATGGTATTTGTATATCATCATTGGATAACCGTATATTATCAGACAGAATCACCTCTCTGAGTAAATTTGTGCTTCTGAATAAATTTGTTCCGTTCAGATACTGGAAAGCACATATAAAAATATAGTAATTTTTATTTCCAGTTAATTTCTATTCCCAGCTCTTTCTATTACTCATTCCTGCTCTTTTACTGGACAGTGTCCTTGGGAATGCAGCACAATGTGGAACAAGAAATGGATCTATTGTAAAAAAGAATAAAAAAGACCAACCTAACTGCTATTGCTTTTAGTTAGGTCACCTGAACAATCACTGTAGGATTACAAACAAGCAGAAGGAGTTATGTTGCCAAACATCAGCTGGTATTTCAACAAAAATCCTAGTCTCATGAAGACCACAGACTAAAAGGACCAATATTATAGAACCACAGATTCATAGAATTGTTTGGGTTGGAAGAGACCTTTAAAGTTCATCTAGTCCAACCCCCCTGCAATGAGCAGAGACATATTGAAATAGATCAGTATTAAACCTGGATCTGTCCATAGATTGTGATCCAAGCCAAGTTCAAGCCCCTGGGAACCTTTCTAGCAGTTTCAACAGGTTTTTAACTAGGCCTGTGATAAGTGAAGTGAATCTGTGTGTTCTGATCTGTTAACAAAGCATATATTGCCTATTTTATATGGTACATAATAGTTTCTTCATCCATAGAATATTTAAGGCAAACACGGCAATGTGGAACATTATGAGAGCCTGAAGTAAATGAACGTTATTTTGCCTATGGGTCTCCTTAAATTGTGACCATCTGTTGGCCTGATGAAACAGGTGCTGAGAATTTGCAACTCCACTGAAGCACAGGGAGCTTGGAGGAGTCAGCATTAGCTGAACATCCTCTCTCTCTTTTCCATCCACAATTAGCTATGGGCCAGTGTGTGCTGTTATTAAATGAACCAGCCCATTACAGTCTCATAAAGAGAAACAGTTTCTTTATAGATCCAAAAGCATTCATGCTTTTGGAACTGAATATCATTTAATTCTTTATATATGGGGTTTATCCACCTAAGAAGTAAATGCAGCAAAATACTATTTCTTTGAGCTATGGGCACACTAATTAACAGCATGAAGTGTTAGAAAGAATTACTATATATTCAGTCTAACTTTACAGACCAAATATATTCAGGCAATTAATTTTAATATGTTCCAAATTTTATTTACTGTGGCATATGAAAAGGAAATGAAATAGCACTTAGCTGAAAACAAGGAATAGTTCCTCAGCTAGAGTTAAATGACATTACTCTTTTTAATTTCAGATGTTCTTTGCTTATTCATGTAAGCTAAAGATCAGTTACACAATGCAAATTTGACCCAGATATCTAGAATAACAGGATTAAATCTATTAGGGTGCTTTAAGCCAATAGATGAAAGTTGCAGGCAAAAGCAACCTTTTCCTGACATAGCTATATATCCATGGGATGCAAATTCCCCAGGCTAGTGTCTACTAGCTGAAAAATATTGCCACCAGTGAATGATAGTTTTATCAGAATTGTTGCATGGGGAAGACAATCTGCTGAAATGCCTGAGAGGTTTAGGAAGCTTATTCCAAACCACTAGAAAATTGCCACAGTAATTTCTTCAGAATTTATATTTCCATTGTAGCTAGTTTTTCTTTACACTATCCACATTATTGATTCAGCTGTGCTAGTAATTGTAAGGGATGATGTTATAATAATGTCATTTTGGCAAGATGCAGTACTATTTAACTAATACACTATTTTCTAAAAGGATTCCTTTTAGAAACCATATGTTCTTACTATATCATTTGCTCTTTCCTCCCTAGTGTTTGAATGCAAATAGAAATGGAAATAGCAGGAGGTAACAAGACTTGTCATGTAATTTCTTTCCCCTTAAACTTTATTTGGGATGATTCCTTCAACTCATGAAAGGTCTTTGGAGCGATATGAAATGTTTGTTAGGAAACCCAAAGAAAAGTAAGATTCAGCTGTTTGCAGCTTTTCCTACAGATGTGGTATCCAGCCCATGTTTTGTCAAAAGGTTTCAGTCTTTTGATTAAACCTGAAGCTAGTTATGAATGAATTGGAGCCAATTTATTGTTTTCTATCAAAAGAAAAAGATAACTGCCAGGATTTCACATGCTTCTAGCTACAGATTGACCAAAATCTGAACTGCGAAGTTCATGCTCTTTCTTTAAAGACAGAAAATTCCAGACCTGAACCCTGGAGAGAGAATGACAGTGATGAGCAGAAGGCCTGCAGGCAGAGGGTTGCAGCTATTCTTTCACAGCCTCCATCACTCTGTCTGAGGGAAACTGTCTGGATTCCTGATTTGCATCCATTGCACAAATGATAAAATGAACCAAAGAGGCTGTAGCGGCCTGAAAATTTGTTCAATATTTTATTATTATTATTATTATTATTATTTTTTTATTTCCATCCCCTCAGAGACTGCAAGCAAACCAGCAGAGCCAATTACAGCATACCTCTGTGTTATGGACACCTCATCACTTTGTCATGGACAAAACCACAAACTCATTTAAGAAATGTAATGAATAGTTGTCGTATAGCTTTGTGTTTGTTACTAAAATGGAAGAGTTGCAGGAAGAACTAAGGAAAGACAATTGCTTAAGATCCAAGGCCTTTCAACATGCTGACATTCAGGTTCTAGAACTGGCCTTCAGTAAACTACATTGGCCTTTCAGAGACAAATATAAGGTGCAGGAAAGATAAAGGATCTTCCAGGAAGCCAGTCTCTGCAAATGGTGAGAATAGCAGCTGGAAACACAGGACACTTGCAGTAAAAAGCAATCATAGCTTTAGGAGCAAGGAGTCACTACATGTTATTGCACAGTATCTGCACTGGGCAGGTGATTTGCTGCATGCCCAGCAAAGAAAGACAGGTGACTGGCAGATAAGCAAAATAGTAGCTAGAAACAGGACAAAGTAAGAATCTAGATCAATGGGAATGAAAATCTTACAGGCAAAGAAATACTGCAAAAGCTTTAGAATAATGGTGAGAAGAATCCAGTCTGTATAGGAGACTGCCTACGGAGATGAAAATTAAAAAAATAAAAGTAAAACTTTGGTTTCACTACCTCATGGGAGCAAAAGAATAAGAACTGAATGTAACTTTGTAGCTAGACATAATAGCAGATAGTACAACAGCTGTAAAAACTGAAGGGAAAGGATAGATCATCCCAAATGATCAAGTGAGAGCAGTTTAAGAAGTTACCACCTCCACAGCTGGATTTTACCAACTCCACGACTAAAATGTGGTCATTGACTGTGTGAAAAGCCCCTTTTACCCAACATGAAGTACAACAGGAGAGCTCAAAGAACCTTTCACAGCACTTTTCAATAATACATTTTAATATGTTTTACAAAGGACTTGAGAGGGTGTCACGCAGTTCTGGAACATAAAAGTTATCCTCATTAGAGACAAGATCACTGGGGGACACATGATGCCTGCATACAGCC
Organism: Chloroceryle aenea; assembly: GCA_013399075.1. Taxonomy (NCBI): domain Eukaryota; kingdom Metazoa; phylum Chordata; class Aves; order Coraciiformes; family Cerylidae; genus Chloroceryle; species Chloroceryle aenea. The sequence continues at coordinate 577,185 of VWZY01012236.1, read as the reverse complement.
GAGAGAGCTGCTTTCTTACTCTAGAAAAATACTTGAGGATGACAAGGAAACAAGATGTATGCAAAAAAATAAAACCATGCCAGGAATTTAGGGTGTTAGAGAACCCTACAGCAGTCAAAAGGTCAACCACAGAGGAAAGATAGGCTAGGTGGGAGTGCAAGTAGTAGGGTCCAACAACAAAAGTGTGGAAAACAGAATAAACAGGGAAAACAAAACACTCAACTTATACCAGCAGTACAAAAACCTTGGGGAACAGTACTACATAATATTTGTAATTTAACAGCTAAGAAAGAAAGAAGATTAAATACTAGCAATAGTTTCTAGCGAAAGAAGAGGGCAGCTACAATGTGATGTGGCAACCTACACACACTGCTGAAAAGGATGCCGGTATTTGTCATCAACAGCTAAGCTGTTGGATCAACAGACAGTTCAACTTGCAGCTGAACTGTGGAGTCAGTGTAGCACCAGTGACAAGCATCCCTTTTAGGGCAGAGGTTCCATAAAATTCTTTTCGGACCAATGACACAATGAAATGTGAGATGTTATAGCTGAGAGCTCATGATGCACACAGACAAAAGCAGCAGGGAAATGCAAGTATAGTATCTGGCATCGCACATAATACCCTCCCTTGATCAGAGGAGACAGAGTTATCACTATGCATTTTGTTCTAGCAGTTCAGCAGTAATTAAAAAGCAATGAAGGTACACTGGAATAAAAATTAATACTATGCTAACCCACAAGATTACTGAAATGCAGAATTCCACTTTAAAAAAGGGATTAGAAAGGCTGCAAAGATATTAAGCGATGTTGGACCTTTTTAGACTAATTCAAAGGAAGGCAATGGCCCAACAGCAGACACAGCAACAGATAATATGGGGAGTTACACTGTTCATAGCAAACTGGTAAGCTCCTACTACTGATGACTGAGGGTGAAAATTCTAAATGTAATGCCAAAACCAGTTTTTGAGCTAAATGACCCATCTAGTCAAGACATCAGCATCCTCCACAGACCTGTTGGTCTAAAAATTAAAAGGATCAAACTGTTTACAAAGGTGGTTATATGTAAACTGAGCCTCACCCTAGAGAGAATGCTAGACATCTGGCAGATGGTGAACTGGTTGATGGTGATTTATATCCTTGTAATATCCAAAATGAAAGTGAAGACTGTGATAAAAGATATCCTCCTATATCAGGTGGCAGATGCGTGCAAAATACTTATGTTTAAGGCAACCCAAAAGTAATCTTAGCAAAAGGAAGAGCAGATGTCATAACAACAAAACACACCACAGTAAGAACCAAGCTTGAGATGTGCTAAAGCACATGTCCTTCTGGCAAGGAATAAACCGTCTTAGTGACAATATAAATTAAAATAGAATAGTCTGTCCAAAAGTTTTCTGTGCTTAACCATCAAAATCCCAGATAGCTCTCGGAAAATGCTGAACAGACTTGCTCATTTGTGAAGAGAATGGTGTGAAGATGTAAGATAATCACCTCAGTTTCTGGAAGTGGGGTAGCTAATGGATGTTTGTGCATAGACAGGAATCAGACAACTGAAGACATGTAGGTAGACTATCATAAAAATAATTAAGAAAGGAACCAAAACTTCAGACATCTACTTAAAGAATAACAGCCATGGATCTTTTTTGTCATGTAGGCACACTATTAACAGGCAAAAGACAAACCTAGATTATTGCATGTGTCAAAGGTAACAATGGATTCAAGAGAACTGTGCAAATTAAACCAATGGCAATTGAAAATTGCTGTCAAACAGGTTGCAGCTGTAGATAGACAGACCCCAGGCTTGACAGAGAAGCACATGAGGGCTGCTGCTTCCAGGTTGCTTTCTGCTGAAGAGTTAGCCCAAGTCAGACTCATGAATAGAGCGCAAGAACCATGAGATGTCACCCAGATGAACCAGGACAGAAGGAAATTTCCACCAGCAGCTACAATGCAAGCTGTTTCAAAGGCGAGTGAGTACATTTACTGCCTGAGGACAATAGCTATCACGAAAACCCATGGCCCTGGGTGAAATATGTAGTGGTGACCTCTGGCTTCTGACCAGATGACAGAAGGAGAAGCAGAAATTGGATGAAGTAAAGGTTTTGCAAACCTTAATCTGAGCTAACTTTAAAAGATGGATAGAGACACTGAAGTAGCTGTTGCTCCACAAAGATACCCTCGGAGGGCAGCTTATTTGGTGACTAAGGTCAGCTAAAATGGATCTACCTGAAGGAGTCTTGTGTGTTGCACATAGCTGACAATCCAACACTTCCCACTTAGTTCTCCAAAGAGCCAGATTCATTTTAGAAACATGCATCTCTCATGTTAATGAATGTAGTACATGAAACAAAGACCATTACTCTTGCCAGTGACTTCAAAGGGCTTAGATCAAGCATCTAGTGAAAATGCACTTACATAAAAAATAATTGAAATTCAATGCTGAGGCAACTCTGAAGCAATTCTCTGTGCTCCTCCTCCTAAATTTTACTATTGTGGTTGAGCTGTATCAAAGCCCTTTGAGTATCTATAGTATAGTCTGTATCTTGCTTGCCTATTTCCTGATACTACATTAAAATGAACAGTTCTGTATGAAACAAGCAGAACTGCATGCATGTGCTTCAGCCTTGTTTGGGCAAAATATTTGTGCTTTCTGAAAAGTGCTGTATTGTAATATCTGACTTGGCTTTCCTTGATATAGAAATGTAAGGGAAGACAGTATTTTAATCCTGTGTATTGTCATCAGATTTTTTTTTTAAAAAAAGAATTATTATGCTGAAGAGTTTTTCTTTTTTTCCAAAGAGATAACATCCCACAGTGCTGACAGCCTTTTTTCTGTAATGATATATGAATTGGAGCTAACAGGGGGAGACAATAACTGCAGGCCCTTTGATTAATCTATTTTCTTTGGTCCTCTCTTTAAAATGATAGATTGGTCCAAGAGGACAGTTTGCCATAGATATTTGCAACTGAAGTGTGAGCTCCAAACAAAATAAGGAACCTAGGCTTGTTTAATATATTGTAGGCAGCTGGTCCGTTTTCACTAGGAAATTAGCATAGAGTTATCAGACACTTATTGTCATATATGAAAGGATTAAAAACTAGTCCAGGTGTATCTGATGGCACAGAGGTGGAAAAGAAAAAAAAAATTCCTGTAGCATAGTTTAAGAGACAATAGTTTAAGATTGTTTTAACAATGCAATTTAAGTTTAATAATCCAAATCTACTTGGATGCACAAAAGAAAATAAACAAAGGAAAAAAGCATCCCTTTCAAGTAATGACATGGTCACAGGAAGTCTTTCATAACATCTCAGTTGCATTACTTTTGCCTGTTTAGAGTCAATGAATTGCCTCACTTTGCAAAAGTAGAGAGAAGCAATAGGACAAACTGTACTGGATAGACAAGAGCTGTACAACCTCTGCCAGTGCTGATGTCATAATTTATTGTGATAAAGTTAAACCAGACTCAGAAGGAAATACAACAACTCACATGTCTAGCTCAGATCTGCCAGACGGCATTCTGCAAAAAGCTACAGTTTATAAAGCCACTTTGCTAAATAACCTTATTCTGAAAATTGCAAAATGTCCTTCGAAAATGATTTTAGGAGCCATGCCAAGACTTCATCGAAATGGATTCAACAATGTGATTAAATGTTGTGTGTCTCTAACATTTCTCCAATGGCACAGCTTCCAGTGTATAACACAACATAAGGTATACACCTTATTTCTTTGTGTAAGATATACACCAAGGTACACTCCAAGTTCTTCCGTGCACTGAGGTGTTAGCAAACATACACACTACGTGAGGAAATAGAGGGAATGGGACATTGATATGGAGCAACTCAAATATGAAATGAACATACAGCCTGATTTTTGAGATATTTTTTTTTTTGTGCTGCATAAATAAATCCAACAGAAAGACAGGGTGACCTTCACACAACAGAGAGGAGTTTTGATTGCTTATTGAAAAATGGGTGGACACAAGCCTTCTGTGATGGCAGGAGTGGATTATGTCTCAACCAGTACCTTTAATTTAGCAAGCCAGAGGTGCCTGGGTAGTGTTAATGAAGGGCCAAACATTTTAAGACTTTGAAGATTAGTTAGCTAAGGAGTGACAGAACGTAAAGTTAGCCACTGAGGCAGAAATTGATCTCTCCTTATGTTAACATGAGAACATTTATGTTAGAAGGCTCCCTATTCTGTAAAAGAAGATTCAGACAATTTCTGAGAGAGGTGTAGATGGTTAGTGTCTCTTTCTCATCCTTGGCTATTCAGCAAACATCTGAATGGAGCACTTGAATTTACAGAAGCTGGATCTCAATCAGCGGGTTTGACTCTCCCTTTCTTGTGACCCATTTGGCACTGATACATGTGTGAGATTATAAGGGAGTTACTACCTACACTTTGTTATGTATGGTATAAATATGATATGTGGTATATATCAATAGAACCACTGTGTCATTTGCTGTAGCAGTTCTGGAAAAGGGGATAAAATAAAATGTCTCGTCATGTTACTTTTTTTTTAAAGCATTCACAAATTGTTTTGTTTAATCTGAACCTGCAATTTTAGGCAGATACAATAATTGTTTATAAAAGATAGCAAATAGCAACAACAGTGCTATTGAAACATTTATGTTGTTAGAAAAATACATATTTACACTGATTCTTAAGACTGAATAATGCCTTCTATGGCCCTCTTTGGGTCATGACACATAGAGGCTGATAAAAGTATATCTCCTTTTTACTTCTTTGGGGCTACAGACCTGAGCAGAGAAAGGGATATAACCACAGAGGACAACTGTGTCTAAGGGAGTTTTGCTCACAATAGAGTACTTTATCTTTGGTGTGTTTCCTTTTATTTCTTATGCCCTTATCTTTCTAATGTATTCTCTTTCAGTTTTACTTAAAAGTGTGTTGGGATATTCAGATGACAGAAAATCACACCACCTTGAAATGAGTGCATTTAAGTGGTGACATCCATAGCATTTCACTATTGCCCTCTGGAAATTAATGTAGTTCATCTGAGTCATCAAGGCTTTCTTTATAGTGTAGAGAGATAGTCTCCACAGTACTGTAGAGAAGTAGTAGTAATGTAGAGAAAATTCCAAGGGAAAATTCATCCCACCTGTTTTAGGCATCTCTTCTGAGAGCTTTACCAAATCAAGTCCCTAAAGAGACAACAAAAGAGACCGAGCTGAGTGCTCTTACTTTCTGAATAGAATCTGTCTTCCTATACCTGAAATCAAAAATGAAAAAAAAGACAAGTTTTTAGAAGTAATGGAAGAAAGAAAAGATATGGCAGCAGTATAATTCTGCCTGAAGGTAATATATGTGTTGTAATGTGCACTGAGTTTTTCAATGAATTCATTTGCATGAATATTTCACAGGAAAATGTGTATGTGGTATGCCTTTAAATGTAGATGCTTCCCAGAAAGTCATTTGCATATTCACAAATTATATATTCCTATTATACAGTGTATTGAAAAACAAAAATACATGTAGCTGCTAAAATGGAAGAGGGGTTTTTTTAATCTTTAATTAAAAAATAAATAGAAGTGTTCTTTGATGATGTCAATCTCTACTTCATTAGAGATCAGATCATACCCTAATCCAGTACCTATTGCAGACTAAGATTTACTGACTAATTAAATAAAAACATTCAGTATTGATATATGTGAATAGTCATGCAACTCTAATCAAAGTTTTAATAAATTAGGTTTTAGTCATATCATGCATTCAACAGCAACCCAAGTTGCACTTATTTTGCAAAAATCTAATTTTAGTCTGCCTTATTGAAAGAAGATCAAAAATGGACTCTTTTACACATACATATGCACAGACACACTCTAAGAAATCTATTTTGACAGCTTCCTATAATGGTTAATGAACAACGACAGGCAAGCTAAAGAATCAATAACTAAACCTTTGGTGCATGTTGCAATCACAAGCAATTATTTACATGTCATATTGAGTCATTTGAATGGTGAAGTATTGTTCAGATCCATCATCTAAACAGACAACTCTATGTACACGCTTTCAGTTGGCTCCTTGGTCCCTTGGGACTTGAGCTGAATTATTCTGATGTGAATATTCATGAGGTTTGATGGTAGTGTTTACCACTTCATTATGCCAAAGATTGAAGAGCTGTGCTACAGTTCTTGGAAGGGGGTAACCATGACATTTGGGAAACAAATAGCTAAGGCTATACCACCTGCATAGCTCATACGTGAAGATGCTGCAGCTGCACCGAGGCATCTCTGTGCATCTGTGCACAGTAGAGTGATGGGATTTATAAGGAAAAAAAAAAAAAAAAAAAAAAAAAAAAAAAAAAAAAAAAAAAAAAAAAAAAAAAAAGCTTTGTGGTGGTATCCAAAAGGCAATGGTTGTAGGGAATCCCAAAGACTACCAAGTCTGCCTGTTGATCAGCCACCTAGGCAAAGCCAAATGCATGATTTCAAAGCTTACCAGTCTGTGCATTGCAGTGCTGGACTGATATAATGTGGGTCCCTGAGGATGACTATAACTGTCCTAGCTGCTTAGTGCTATCAGCTCTCGTTCAGCTGCACTACTCACTTCTTGACATTTTTCAACATAAAGCACCTCCAACTGAACAAATAAAAGCTGAGGCATAGAAAATCTCCAGATACCTTTGAAATAGCTGGATGTCTACTTCTACTGATCATAAATTAGTCAAAGCAATTCTTGTCCCATTTGTCTAACCCACAGACATAGTCTCATTATTGATAAAGTGTAAAGAACTTGAGCTTGGAATTCAGCAAGTCACAGTACTATTATTTGTGCTCTTTTTCACAAGTGCAGTTGTTTTACAGGCCTCCCATGAAGCAGAAACAGTAAATTCCAAGAATGGAAGAACTGAGCGCTCAGCAGCTCTGCTATGGATCAAGGCCTGAACTCCTGAGATGGAAAATATATGCATTATTGTACTGCAACTATATAGTGTGGAAGTTGAATGACAGTAGTTTACAACTGTTATGATTTTGATAACATTTTTACACTGGCCAGAATAAGAGATTCAAGAGCATCTTTGAAGTTTAGGAATTCACATCTCAAGATGTGTTTTGGCTTTGCCAGTTTACTGACTGTCAATGGGACATAGACTGCTAATTCATTTAGTTATTTCTGAAAATCTGATCTTGTATTAGCTCCTAAGCATACAGTAGGAAAAAGTTGTATAGCGCTGGTGATGTTGGATGCCATATGCACACTGTACTGGTTCTGAGGAGTAAGTACTTGAACTGACTTGAATATTTGAGGTCTATCACTCTGAGTTTCCCACACGAGGATTTCAGTCTTATCAGCCTTTTTGTAAATTCTTGGCTAGATGGACTTTTTCCAACTGTGGTACCAATACCATGGTAGTACATGAGATTCTTCAAAACAAGAAGTGACATTGCCCATGGAGCTGTCGAGCCTGCTCAATGAGTGCACAAGATCTGGAGGTGGGAGTTAGTATTGTTGCTGCAGCTTCCTTTGATGACACATAAACCAGGTCTTACCAGTGTAAACCCTTCTTAGCATCTCTCCCTTCCTTTTCTAAATGGAATCTTCTGAGTTTTTTAAAACAAAAAACAAACAAGCAGAAAAAAAAGACTGGTAAGTGGCTAGGCCCACAAAGGCAGATAAAGAGGTCTCTAAACAGCACAGTGTTTCGAGGAGCAGTGCCTCTTTCATGCTGGTTAAATCAGAAAAAGTACTCCAGAAAACTCAGTCCTAACAGTCAATATGATAAAGGATTCACTTGTCTGCAAACTAGAAGGTCAGGAAACTCAGGTGAAGAGTCTGTGGAGACTCACCTATTGAAAGCCTATTAATAATGGAAGAGATTATTCACTGTTATCAAATATAATTACAGGCATCAAACACCCTGGAGCTGAAAGACCATTTATTTAACATGCAGAATAAGCAGATGCAGCTGTGTGATGTGCTGCTCTGTGGTATTCTAACACATGGCTTCAAGTGGCAAAATAAACGACATTACTAGACCTATAACAGTGATCATGTGCATAGATTTTATGTGGCAGAATGTATTCAAGAAAAAATGACCACTGTACTTTTGTGTAATTCTAATGCATTTCAATGAGTATCTTATCTATCCATCTATTTAATGTCTGCAATTTTAGGCCCAGAGACTGAAATATTCTGCAAGCCATTTTTCAGGATTTGTTGTGTGCTCAGTGTATGAATCACATGAGTACCTGGACTGGAATTTATATTTCTTAATCTGGAAGTTAAGCTACAGCTACAGCCCAATGCCTGAACCCAAAACCACTGATCACTGGATTTAACTGAAAGACTACTACTGACAGGTTTGAAGTAGATCTTTTGCATTGGAGGAGTATCTCCATGGCCAGACTAAAGCACAATCTCAGGTCTTGACATCCTCACCACCTACACTAAACATACATTAGCTCATTTTTGAATAAATTAACTCCTTCCCTCTAGAGTAAATCTCTGGTGTATAGTGAAAAGTTCAATTTTCTCTTCAGAGGTTAAGAGGACAAAAGTTGGCAAGGTTTGTCCCCTTCCAATTTACAAAGATCTCCAACCACCCCTTACAGAGGGTACTATATAGGTGTATCAATTTATTACCCCATTTATGCCACCTTTTGGGCCCATTCTTCCCTTGACATGTTCACAACTGGTGTGCTCATACCATGCCCCGGGCCACAGGGGCAGGCAGGGGAAGGACAGGCTCAGATGAGAATTCATGACATTGCCTTGGTGAAGCATATGTTATCCAGGCCTCATTAAACTGCCAGACCTTTTTCCTGTGTTTCCGTTCTCATTGTTGCTGCTCCCCAAGATATAGATACACAGAAGGCTTGACAAGCAACACAGAAAGGCAGAAAGCACATATGACAGCTTAATGGGTTTGAGAAAAAAAATACTCACATGACAGTGTTTATATTTGCTGAAACAAGGCGGCTTCTCTTTAAATGACATAATGGGTTTCATTTGTTGGGGCCTTTGATTAAAGGGCTTCCATGATTTATAAACCAAAAAAAAAGCCTCAACAGACAATAAAGAAAATCATATTATTACTATTGTTATTTTATTATTATTATGTATTTATATTGCAGTCACTCCTAAAACCCCCAGATTAGAAGTAAGAGCTATATAAGAAAAAAAAAAAAAAAAAAGAGAAAAAAAACTAAGCTAAATAACTTACATAGAAAAACTCTGAGTCAGAAATACCTTAAAAATGAGGTAATTCACTACGCTTCTTCTGCCAGATACCACCCTTATACATATATCTACATATATATTAAAAAATATGTGAAAGTTCCTCCCTTAGCACAAGTGACAGCAGAACAACAATTTTTCCTAAATATCAGGATAAGATATATGTCACCATTATCTTGCTTGCCTGAAATACACATGCATTGTTATTAGCTTTTACTACTTCCAAAGCTAGAACTTCTAGTCAAACTAAAGGATACCTGTGGGACATGTGGAATTATACGGTATCTAGCTATTAATTTTGTATGAATTTTGTGAAGTGTTGCAGAAAACCATTATCAGTTCCTTTAGAAGTTTTCTGGTATAAACAATCATTAAAGCTAAAATAAAATCTGACCTTTTTTAGAAAAGACTTCATGAACAATATTAACATCATAATTTCTTTTTTCATTTTGACTTATACAATAATTTTTTTTTCCAATACCTCTTTGTAGCACCTGGCAGATATTATTGTGCAGTATTTAACTTTACCAGTTTTATTTATTCTGCTTCCTATGAGTTTTTAGGAACTGCAGCATGCAAGGATGGTGCTGTGACAACTACACCAATGTAGACAAAGAATGATATAGGGAGTTGAAAGACATAGTATATTTTTAGGTGATCTGAAAAGGCTGAAACCATGGCTAAGCATTCAGAATAAAGGCATTCCATAAATGTTGTAACTAAGTAGCTAGAAATTTGGTCTTCACTAGCAGTGCAGACAAAGCAAGATGCAGATGAAGCATCTTGACAAGCAGTGCAGATAAAGCAGAAAAAGAAAGTGCTGAAAGCAAGATGGATGAAATGGCAAATAAATGAGGAAATCAGAATTTTTAGGCTGTGATACTCTCCAACCATTTTAAAGTGAGTGAACAGATTAGGATACTCCATTTCCTCAGGACCTTAAACATATTTGTCCCGAGTTGAAGTTTAGTAACAATGTGAGTAAACTGAGAGGCAGAGATGTCCTTCAAGGGGAATAAAATATAAAGACAGGTCCTTTGCTGGTAACAACAGAGTACTTACTCCGACATACTCACTTTGACTTACAGAGGGTGAGGAACTGGCCCAAACTTAGAGCAACTTTTAAATTAAGTGATGGTAAGCCAACAGTCAAAATGTCTAAAGAGAAAAGCAAAGTGGTGTGAAGAAAGTGGAAGTGGAAGAAAGCAAACATGCAGAAGTTCCTGCAGAAGAGAAAGGAGGGGAGAATACAGCACCAGAAACAGGTGACTGAGTGAGGCAATTTAGCAAATGGTTATATAATTAGCAACAGGACCAGGCATTGTAACCTGCCTACATTCTTAGCCATGTCTTTCTTTTTCAGCTCCACTTTGAATTGTTCTGCATCCCAGAAAAGATAGTGCAAGTCCCAAGCCAGCATCAAATCAAATGTACAGAGAGATACCTCAACAGCAGGCAGAATTAGTCAATATAGTCTGCTTGCTACCTCAAGATTGTGCAACCACACCAATGCAGGAAACAACCTGGGAGAGTCCAAAAAGCATCTACTTCAGTAAGTATTGAAGGGGGAAGAAGCCTAATGGCAAGTAAGGGGTTTGTGTGTATCAGTCCAAAGATACAGGTAGGAGGTGAACTGACTGATCAAAATCAGAGGTGAAATCCTAATCCATGATGTAGAGAACATCAAGACTTCTGAAAGAAACTGCAACAATGAAGGTATATCTGAGGCAAGCTTGGGCTGTAATAGATTGAGAAGAATAGAAGGAACTTCTACAGGAAGTCACTGTCCACAGACTACAGTGTGTGTAGCAGGAGTCTGTGGGAGTTGATGGATTGTCACTTCACAGTTGCTGAGAAAGAGGAAATCTGGAGTCTGGCATCAGAAAAGATATTGAACTAAATCTCAATGCCTGTGATAGTTACACAGTTCGAAGAATGTAACCAAGAGCAGGAGCAAATCCAGTATTTGCTGTATTGGGCTGTACATAAAGAACAGGCTTGTGGTTTCCAAGGTATCAGCATTAAAAAAAAATAATATAACACAACATAATTAGAAGTCCATGAACCTATTTTACATAATGTGTCTATTTTCTGGTGAATTCTTTTGAGGGATTTGCTTCATCACCAGTAAAAAAAAGAAAAATAATATTTTAATTAATTAGTCTGAATAATTACATTTACAATCTGTTTCTTTTAGTGCATGCTTTCAAAATTCTGCATATCTGATGAAGGATTGTGCTTTGCTGTTGAGTGTGGATAGAGCAGTCTATTGGAGGAAACCTATAACCAGTGTGCTTGTGAAAACATATTGGTACTACAGCCACACAGATACTGCTCATCTTTTATTTTTTAAGGTTGTTGGTTTTAGTCAGTGAATCAGAGTTCCTAACACTATCTTTTAGCTGCCGAGCCTCAGTGGATATCACTGGAGACAGACAAAATTTTCAGAAATGCAACAATGAAGTATGTAATATGTTAGAAACAAGGCAATACCATTTATTTGGGATGTATACAGAGAGCACAGTCCAGATATTGAAAAATTGTAAAAAAACTGTTATAAAATTTGTTGAATTTCTTAAAGTTTCTTTAAAGAAATTTTTATTGACATTCCTGGATACTGAAACTATTCTATGAATAGGAGGAAGTATTTTTTTCTGAATGTTGCCTGCTTTATGCGTGCCCCAGTGCTCTTATCCAGACCCAGGGGAGAGCCACCTTCTCTGCTGCACTGCTTGCTCTGGCTAGGAGCAGAGCCATGCACAGGTGTGGAGCTCAGGGCTCATGTGTTCAGACCACAAGGGAGAGCCCAGCTGTTCTGCTTGGCATCTACTCCTGAAGATTTTTTGGAAATCTGCCAAGTTTATGCTTAGGCATCTCAGGCTCTTCTGTAGAGATTTGGGGAAGAAATTGTCCTCTGTGGGTGACACAAAGGCAAACCCACAAAGGGAATGCAAGATGGGATACTTACGTACTTTGCATCTATCTTCCTTACAGCAGAGGTGGTTCAAGGCTCATTCTGTATTGCAGCTGGAAAAACAATGAATTTTCGTTGGGTTTTGCTGTTTATTTTTTTGAAATAATCCTTTTACTTTTTATGAATGTGTACTTCCAATGAAAATGTGAAGTAGAATCTCTTTATTCTAAAGAACCCTTAAAAATTGTTCTGTACTACTAGTGCTATGAATGCTTATCTGGAGAAAATAAAGCCTGGGTTAGCTAAAGGCATGAGATGTGTAGTAACAGGAACCCACAATGGGCTTTGCTTCCCCTGTTAGGAGTTAACCGATGTGCTGTGTCCACCTTCCAGCCTTCATGATTCCCTTCCTGTAGGAATCAAGTTTTGGAAGAGGGATGACAAGTTTACAAATCTCTATGTCTCATCTCCACATGAAGTCTTGAAAAACACCTCTTCTTCATTCAGGATCTAGAAAGCTTTTCCAGATTCCCATGTGTAGACAAAACCTCCAGCAGCTACTACTGGCTCAGGTATATAAGCATCATGATGTTGCATGTGTCTCCTGCATAGGTTTCTTATTATCTACCCTATGCCTTCAAGGTGGCCATGTGAAAACTTGCAGTGTAAGTATTCTAGGCACACACACATCCTGACATGCACACCTGCATGTATTTTTCATGCCTTCTTTCCATGGATATTTCTGTGAGTGAAACCTCAGCAAATATTCACAAAAAGAAAACAGAAGTGATCTCTGAATTGTCTAAGTGAACTCTTTGATACAAAGTAAACTTTAACTAGAAATGTTCATCCCTTTGCCCCAAGGTCCTTTGAGTCCGTAGGAGTTTTGCTCATACATAGACTACTGAATTAGGTCCATCACTCTCCCTTCAGGAATTCCAGATTAATCCAAAACTCTAAACTGAATTATTTTATCTATGACATATGCTTATTTCATTTAAATTTTCAAAGAGGTCACTTTGCAGATGAAGAAGAAAAAAGACTTTGAAAAGGTAGTGCCCGAAAGGTTAAAATTTACATAAGTCTAGCATTATTATCATTATTAATACCTACACATACCCCTCACAAGCCTCAAGGTGCTTCATGGAATTTAATTATATCCATTTTCAAGGAAGTGGGAGAAATCCTGTCACCTACATGATTTGAAATGAGATTTCTCAAATCCCTTAGAAACATTCAGTTGGAAACATTTCTGCTCTATTGCAGGCACTGAGAAGAACTACTCATAATTTTTATTGACCTTCAGCTTCCCTGCCTGTGCTCTGGAGTACCCCAAGCTAATTGTACTCATCCCTGTTTCCTTTTTCTTCTGTTCCCCTCAGACATGATCTTCCAACTAAGCTGGTTTGGGTGAGGACATTCATGGTGTAGAGTCTGGTATCCAACTTTCTGGGTACAGATCAAGCATAGATGGGCTCTTTGAAAATGGTCTGCAACATTCCGTGTCTGTTGGTGTCTGATAAGCAATCTTTCACCTCTTAATTTTCCCCATCTTCTAATTTTTGGAAATGTGGTTGGGGACAGATTTTCTTTTTCTTTATGGCTGGATTTTTACTAAGGTATTATTTCCCGATGTCTAAATTTGGAATTTGGTTTGATTTTTAATCTAGTGTAATGCTGTTAAAAGAGATCATGCTAAATGAGATGACCAGAGGATCATTCTCTGAATGAAGGTGGAATGAAAACTGATGAAAACAGAGACTTTTCTGAATAAATAAATATCTTCAATGCAATCTGGAAAGCTAGCCATGGTATCACATAGACCTATCACATAATTGAGCTGAACTCTCTGTGGAATCAGCAAACATGTTTAACCAAATCATAGTCTATGCAAATCACTTTACATAGCTTTGAACTTAACTCCCCTTTATTCCTTACCCTGGTTACAAAGGAATTTTCTTTCTCTCCTTAATTATTTGCTTTTGTTTGTTTTTATTCCATATCATGATGTGATCTCTGCTGTAGGAGGGGCAAGTTCCACATCAGACAGCTGTTCCAACTGAAAAAAAAACAAAACAAAACAAAGAAAAACCAAAAAACAACCCAGATAAACAAGCCTCTAATCTGGAGTCATAGGAAGGTTCTCCAGACGAGGTCTGATCCCTGCTTGGGGTTCGTTTTGCATTCTGGTTCTCATATACAGAGGCCTGCTTGGGAAAATCGGACAGACTGTGTCTGCTTTGAATTTATCAGGCGAACACACACAGAAAACAAGAGTGTTTAGACTCCAGGCTGCTAGTGAATGCTCAGAATTCCCCACTGTCCCAATGACTGTAGAGCTAGTTGGCACATCTTCAAGATAAAATTACATCAGTGATGCTCTGGAAACTCAACTGAGTCATAGGAATGACAAGAAAATAAGCAAATCCTCAGTGAAAGCTTTGGCAAAAGTTTTCTACTTCATTTCAAATGTAATAGCAATCCTGGTCTCTAATTTCTCTTTTATTTTTAGTGACAAATGAATTACTAGTACAGCTCCTCATAATCTATTTCTTTCCATTTCTCAGACTCTTTTGGGGAGTGGTCTAATTTTAGACTATAAAAATATAAGCCATCTGGTTTATATATAATTGAGCCACTCGTACACACATTTTTTAGATGTAAACCCATGTCTTAGATGGAACAGGAGAAAGGCTGTGAGAAGTTGTGTTGTTGAGAGCCATTCTGACTCTACTTCATTGCCTCTCTAGGCATGCGTCCAAACTGACCATGGTGTAAACTCACTGCATAGTGGTACCTTGGATGAGAGGTAACAGGCAGAGGAGGTGTCCACACTGTGCATGGAATATATTATGGTATCAAGACAGGAACTTAAAAGAAGCTGCCAGCCAATGTATTAGATCAAGCATTTGAGCAGAACTACTGATTTTGTTGTTCTCAAAGTGCTTCCAAAGCAGAAGATAAGGTAGTGCTGTCTTGATTCTTTCTTGCCCCATCAATTCATGGTCAGTCAGCTGGTCAGTAAATCCAGTATTTGGGATGAGTAAGAATTATGATATAGAGGATGAAATGGGGTGCTTGCTAAGAGCAAAACACCCATTTTTTCCTCCTGCATTTCCTCATTTTCATATGTCAGTGCAAAGGGCCTTCCTGCTTGTGGGTGACAATGCAAGTTTGGATTTACATCTCTGGCTCAGGTTCCCCATATAAAGCAGTGGGAGCTGTTCAGTGAGCAAAGTGTCCATTCCCTGCATTTGTTTCCCTGCACACCTGGAAGGGAGAGATGCCAAAGGTATTTGTTTTTCCTCAGCAAATATCCTAAGGATGTTATTTGCTGTGCTACTGTCAGTGGCAAAGGAAAAAGCTGTGAAGTTTGGATCTGGTTCCCGGTTTGTTCCCAAAGATCATAGCAAGCAAGTGATCAAGGCAGGAGCAAACAGCACAGTCAAAACTGTGATCAAATGTGCTGTTAGTTGTTAATGAAATACAGTTGTCTGCCACTGCCATTGGGCAAACACAGATTGGTGGCTTTCAGCACAGCCGTACTATATTTGTTCTAAATGGCTTTACAGTAATAATTGAAATACAATATGCAATTAGAGTGTATTTACTGCATCCACTTGAAATCTGTGAAACTGATGAGGAACACATTCATTCAGTAAACCTATCTTACTCTTGTCTGCACTGCTAGCTAGGCTTGAAGAGGCACAACAGGCAAGCTGCTATGAAGAAAAACATCTCTGCCTGAAAATTGTATATTCCTCCATCCTAAAATGCCTACTAATACAATTACCAGGACAGGATCCAATGAAACATCAAACTGATACTGGCTTCACACAGGTTTATACATCTGCTACCAATCTGGTTTCCATTTATGCCCTGTTTATAGCCCAAGGGAGCAATTTCTGTGTGCAGGCTTTATTCTCAAGACTACTGCTTTGGAGAATGGTGCTCTAAGGGTGCACATTAATTGGTACAGTTTTTTTGGGTTTTTTTTGGTTTTTTTTTTTATCATATAGTCTACTGAGAAACAATCTAATTTAAGGCTCTGAAAAGATAGCTACTGACTTTAACATGCATTAGGTCAAACCCTAGCCAACCTACGTATTGCCTGGATGCTGTCATATAACTGGGAGAACCCTGAAACAGTTTTCAGAATTTGTAATCTCTGAATGTCACAAGTTCTCCTGCCTTTGCATTTTCACTTCCAGTCAGGGATAGTGCTTTTCATCTTAATAGTTGGAATGTATGTGGAAAATGTATTTGGAGCTGGAGTGCTCACACTTGCTGAGAGTACGCCCAGTGTGCTTTCCACGGATGTGTGTGCCAGACCTCTGACCGTTACAGGCATGCATTCCTGGACTAAACAGGCACACTTGCCATTCTACCAAGTAGCAATGATCAATAAGGGAGACACCTGAGAAAATTTAGAGCTGCTCATGGCTTCAGAACTACATGAAGCCTGAAATAGAGAAATTTCTTTGTTAGTACAGTGCTCTCTGTTCTGCTTCTGTCTAGCACTATTTCTCAGAAGCCTGTCAAGAGATCTTTGTGAAAATCCTGGGAACCTCTCATCTAGATGTCTATCCTCTGTATTTCCTGGGTCCCAGAACTATTAAGGATAGGAGCTGAGGTGAGAAGGCATCACAGAACATTTAATGTGCAATGCCACCACATACCTGATGGGCATGGATGTTTAATACTCCTCCCTGGTGGAAGATTCCCAAATGTTACATTCTTGAATGACGGATTCATTTATTCCACCTTTTCCCATCATTGTCCAGAGTCAATTGCAGACTGAATAATAACTTAATCAACCATGCAACAAGCCAATACGGCAAGAAGTCCTGTCCCTTATCAAGTTACATTGCAATGCAAAAGAACAGGGGAAGGTCACCTCCACACTTCTGGCCAACCTAAAGTGTTGCAGAGATATATACATAAGTTCCATGATCTTAGGGACAGTTTTGATTGTGCACCCTCTCCAATAAGCACAGCCCCATCAGTTGCTAAGTAATCAACAACATATAAAACACTTAGATAAACCTATTTGTCCTTCAACTCTCACATGAAATTCCTCCCCATCTAATACTTGACTAAGTGCTAACAATGAATATAATTAATTCAACCGACTTTTAATGGCTCAGCAGGTGAACACCATAAAAGGAGGAAAGGGATAGAAACTTGTATTTAGACAATAAAAGGAGGATCGATTTCACCTCATTTTAACCATCTTAAAAAAGAGCATCTCATCTAAGCTCATCATTTGTGTTTCTTCTTTGTTTTGAAACAAAGGGGAGAAGCAGATGCCTACAGAAGATGAAGTGGGATTACCTGATGTGAGAAGTGATTCTGAAACACTTAAATATGACAAAGATAAGGATAGACTATAAGAAGAACCATACAGAGAGCAAGGAAATATATTTTTTTCCCTTTACAGAAACCCAAATGCAAACAGAATAGTTCCTCAGGGATCCTGCCTTCCTCAAGGTCTTGCTTGACAAAAGTCAAAGATGACACCAGCAGTTTCAGATATAACAAGCAGGTCATTTGAAATCTGGAACTAATAAAATGCATGTCTTTATTCCAAAGAAATATCTCACCTAGACACATGTTCCTGGAAGCCAGGAGCATCTATAAGTAGAACTAAAAAATGGGTGTAACATGGCAGAGAAGTTATCACAGTATTATACCATGATTCAGGAATGGATTTTGGGTCTCATACAGTTGGACCTCATACTTACTTGCCTGACCTTCACATGTTTTCACCAGAAAGATCACTTCTTCAGACTGCCATCAAATTTGTGTGATCTTATTTAAAATCTATGAATTCTTGCTATGACTTGTGTGCATTTTTAAATCATCTCTGAAATCTTTTGGACACAAGAATTTCACTGGCATCATAACCTGTGGTTAATTTATTAAATGATGGGCTCAGAAATATTACAGAATGTGAAACGAACAATTCAGTTAATACAAAAGAGTTTAGACTTGATATGAATTAACAGATCAAAAATGCATGGGTATGTTATTTCAGTACTGAAGTGATTTTTATTTGAAAACTGTGATTCTTTGGACATCTAAGAAATTTTAAAAAATCTATATGACTGCTGCATCTTCCTGCCTACATACCAGCTGCCTCTGTGACACCTGATACAGGTAGGATCCACACTCTTTAAATCCATCTTCCATTAGCACATCTTACTGTGCAGCTGCTTATTCACAAATACAGCAACCTGATGAGGCCTGGGAAACCACCAAGAGGAAAGATATCTGGCAAAACTGCCAAAAGTTTAGAAAGAGCAGAAAATAGATAACTAAGAAACTCTAAGAGAATGACCAGGAGTGTGTATTGATGCTGCTCTGAGCCTGAAATAGAGCGATTTCACTGAACGTAGAAATACTCTGTTGCATGACTGGACCCCTTATGCCTTTACATAAGACCTTTTGAAGAGGTAAATAAAAACCATTCCTGCTTACATTAACAGGTCTGCTAGCTGGGAGGCAGAAACAGAATTAAAACCTTTCATGTGGTCCATTCAGCAGAGGTGGAAAAATGGCTCCTTTCCTTGGTTAGTGTTAAGATAAAATGGCTCTCACCGGATTATTTTTTTTTACAGTTTTAGCCTTCCTGTTATGATGTCGAATGAGACTTTTGGAATTATTTTCCTTTCCAAGTAACTTTTACAGATTTACTTCAGAAGATTATTTGGCACCATCAAATGGACAAGGTTACCATAAATGATATGTGAATTTGACACCATCAGAAACAATGATTTGCTTTCGCAAAGGAAGAAGATAATAGAGACAGTTAAGATTAAATTTTTGTTCATAAATTGACTTATAATAGATTACTTTCTCTACGAATGACCTGTGAATTTTAGGTATAAGCAGTCACTGAGTAAGTGCCTTGGTAGGTCTTCTTTTGTCTCGTTGAGGAGCAAGTTATTAGAATCATTGAATCATAGAATCATTGAATGGTAGGGGTTGGAAGTGAGCTCTGGAGATCATCAAGTCCAACCCCCCTGCCAAATCAGGATCACCCAGGGCACTTCCTGTGTTTCACCTTCCTACTGTTACATCTCATCCTATCAAAGGGCACCACTGAAAAGAGACTGTCCCCTTCTACTTGACACCCACCCTGCAGATACTGTAAACATTAGTAAGATCTCCTCTCAGTCTTCTCTTTTCCAGGCTAAACAGCCCCAGGACTCTCAGCCTTTCCTCATAAGAGAGATTTTCCAGTCCCTTCATCATTTCTGTAGCCTTTGTTGGACTCTCCCCAGTATTTCCCTGTACCTCTTGAACTGGGGAGACCAGAAGTATACACTATATTCTTCTACATGTGGTTTCACTAATGCAGAGTAGAGGGAGAGGAGAACCTCCCTCGACCTGCTGGCCACACTCCTCTTATGCACCCTAGGATACCACTGGCCTTCTTGGCCACCACATGTCATACCAGAGGTATCCATCAAAATGATAAAACACACATGGCAAAAAAAAACTTTTGGTGTCTTTAGACCAACATTCAAAAAAAAGTTGGAGCATTTGATGCATTTAAGGGAAGTTATGGAAATCTTGCTCAATTTCATAGAATCATAGAATAGTTTAGGTTGGAAGGGACCTTGAAGATCATCTAGTTCCAACCTCCCTGCCATGGGCAGGAGCACCTTCCACTAGACTGGGTTGCTCCATCCAGCCTGGCCTTGAACATTCCCAGGGATGGCACATTCACACTTTACCTGGGCAACTTGTTCCAGTGCCCCATCACACTCACAGTGAAGAACTTCTTCCTAATTTTAAAGCTAAATCTACCCTCTTCCAGTTTGAAGCCCTATCACTACAAAAGTGCTGTCTCAGCTTTCTTGTAGGCCCCCTTCAGATACTGTAAGGCCTTTCCATTTTCCATACGTTTTCCTAGCCTTTTTTTTTTCCTTTAATTGCTGAAGTTCATCTACATTTTTATAAGATCAGTGCTGCTTTAGGAAAGAGGTTTCACACACTTAATAACTTAGTAACGAGATTTCTGTAAAAGTCTGAAGCTTTCCCTTTACAAAGGAAAAAATGCATGTAATTGATGTAGAAAGAAAATGGAATACAGAAAAATACCACTCCAGCATCAGCTATTTCTGGGATTAGTCTTTTTCCTAACAGCTTGAGGTCAAAGTAGGAAAACAAATACATTTCTAAAAGCCAGCTACTCAGCTGGTACACATTTGTGCAACTTGGCTAATGTTAGCAGAGCTAGATCAGAGTTAACAGAAGTGGAAAAGCTGACCTATACCACCAACTTTGACTGATGAGGAGGTTTATTTATTAATAAAACCTGAAAATATTGATAATCTTGGAACAGTGTTTGAATATTTATGTACATATGTCAGGATTGTCTTGTCTTGCTTTCTGAAGTAATGCAAGACTGTGTCTCATTGCATAATGGCACTTCTAAAGTAGCTAGAAATCAGAAATCCCTGCAAATATGTGTACAGGAAAAAATGATACAATTCTTTCTTTGCCTCGTGCTCTGTTGATGCTCTGCAGAGGACAGCTACATTGAGGTTGCTGTAATTCAGAGAGTTTACTATCAGTAAAGACAGACACTACAAAAGACATTTTGGCCAAAAATGAGCTTGAGTTAAAGTTTTGCTACATTTTGGCCAGGTTGGAAGAGTTACTGGTTATGTGTCCCAGAAAGGGTAGTTTTGAATGAAGTTCTTCCGCATGTGAGCTATGAGAAGTTGACTACAACAAAGAGGCAGTGTGCTGAGGTATGTGCCTGTGTGTTTTTCCAGGTAAGTATACATGTATGTATGTGTATATTCAAATATATACAAAACATACTTAACATACTGAATTAGTCCTATGAATGCTGCTATTTATACAACAGATATTTACACTGACCTCCTTAATCTTATTTTATTAGGAAGGGAACTTGGCAGATCATTTAGTCTCTCCCCAAACTCTGAACGTGGATGAAGTATTCTTTGAGAGAAGTTTCTCATATATGGTCTTAAATATCTGTAGAGGCAGAAAACATGCATTTATTCTTATAATAATTTCCAGAGCTGAAGGTCATAAAAATCTCATTCCTGAACGTGTAAGAATCTCACAGCACACAGCAAAAATTATTTCTTCCAGAGTGCATTAACTCTGCATTTGCAAAGAGTAGAAACTCTTTGGCCATCATAATGACCACTCAGCTTGGTTTTATTACATCCCTATAAAGCTCTTTGGTGTTGGCTAGTAATGCATCTTATGTAAATACTTGCATAACCTTCCAGATTTGCTGCTTCACTGATCACTAAAGGCTGTTTCAAATTTTTGATACACCTAACAAATATCATGAGTATAACATAGATCTTTAGGCTGTCTAGTGCTTAACTTTATGCTCTACTGGAAAAAGAAATAAGTTGGGATTTTTTGTTTCCAACTTTTTTGACAGTTCCAAATTGATGGGAAAGCCTGACATCTCATGCATGACTGTTTCAATTATTTAAAAAGTATCCCACAATGATTCTTCTAAGCCCTTCAGAAAGTCTGAAAGATCGTAACTACTACTCTTTGTTATCCACTCTTTAGCTGATATGTTCAAAATATGTACCTCCCAGTATTTACTTTTGCAGAAACTGCTTGAATTAACATACAACATAGGAACATACGTTAGTTAACATTAACAACCTATGATGGTCATGCAGGTGCTTGAAATATGATTTCTCATTTTGGTCTCAACAAGTTCTTTTTCCAATTATTTTTTGATCAACTTTTAAAAATAGTGACCTTTGAAGGAACATAAATAATTTCAACTTTTATCCTCCTTATTTTACAAAAACCTATATATGAAAACAAGTGAAAATGTTACTCTTTTTGAACACATCTGCTTCATTTTACATTACATACCTTGTCTGGATAAGAAAGATTATAAACTTGTCTACACAGCATTTCATAAAAGATTCAAGAATAGAAGAACAAATAATAAAGATCTGTTCCCATGTTTATTAATTCACATCAAAGTATTCATGTTTAATTCAGACACCTCACCAAGGACTGGGAAAAGGAAATTCTGTGAAACAGTCACATGCCCAGATTAGCAACCAAAAGCTCAGTAATCACCATCCACTATTTAAATAAGACTTGCTATCACAAACAAATCAAAAGAAGGAAAAAAAAAAATCTCCCAAATACATGACTTTTAAGGGAATAAATGGAGAGCAGTGACTTCTATGCCTCCTATTAATGAAGTGAAAAGACAATCTTCTTCATTTGCCTCTTTTCGGGTTACCTCCAGCATTGCTCCTGTGTGGGCAGCTACAGGTGTTTTCGACAGAGCTTCGAGCTGCAGTTTGGCACTATGAGAGATACAAAAAACATCTCAGGAGCTCCAAGCCTTCAGAAGTTCACTTGGTGCTCATGTGGTAAATCACTGGCTTTTACACGTCAGAATTGCCTAACAGCCCGCGTTTCTACCCTCCAGGCTGCTGCCGGAATTCTTCTGCTTGCTTACGAGAACATATGCTTGAAAAAAAAAAAAAAAAATACACCCTTCTCTGCTATTTGGCACCTAGAGCCTTATTTTAATTTCTGGGTGCAGGTTTTTCTCTGAACATATTGTGAAATACCAGTGCATTACCCATCTGTTCCAACTCAGTATCTTCAGGGCTGAGTGCTGTAGAGGAAAGGTTATCATTAGCTTGCCTTAAAAAACTTGGTTTGATTACAGAAACAGTAAGTGGAAAAAATATTCTATACTATTCACAGTGCAGATTATTCCTCATTTTAACAAAAAGGGCTCAGGGACAAAATCCTCACAGCAGCCTTAGGAGTTCAAGCAATCTAAACCAAATCAAAGAAACCTTTATGTCTGTTTTGGTTCAGGCTCATCTTTGAGCCACAGAAAGACCTGGGCTTTGCAGAGTGACTATTTGCACACAAGGTGAGTCTTTGGCAGGTTTGTGGACTTCAGAAAGCATCACTGAGTGTGAGCTTGTAAAACTGGTAACCTCCAAACCAAATCAGTACAACATACATTTCTCAGAACAATTCCTGATACAGCTATGACAGAGAAAGGTATATTCATGGTAAATGGTCCCCATGGGTTTCAACTGGTTTACATAGCTTATCTCACTGGAAGCTCACTGGGATATTAAGCTTTTGCTTTTTCTGCAGGCGCGGCATCCACACTTCGTTTGGGGTCTGCAAATCTTACCCTTTGTTTTTTACAGCCTTGTATGAACTTGCACAGCCTAAATGACGCATATGACATTGCCCTGGGCTCCTCCTGGCTGCTGGTGAATCACTTGACGGTGTAGAGCTCTCTGCACAGGGATCTACAGGGTTGAGACAGAACTCTTCACCACCCAGACCAGGCACTGAGATCCACGGGGGACTCTGGCATGGGTACTTAGCCCAAAAACATTCACAGCAATGGCTTCTCTATCTCCAAACAGTTCAAGACAAGACTCCAATGTCCTACAACCAGTCACAGGACCAAGAGTTTCAGTGTGTCACAGCAATATCTGGGTTGATTTTAAAATCTGTTGAACAGAAAAGTTCTGCTGATCCTAGGAAATAAACCTCAGCTCCAGCTTAAAAAATTCCCTCTGAAATTTCCCAGAATTTCCTCTGAAATACTGACAAGTACCTTGTGACTTAGTAAATTCTTTGTCAAGCACATATCTGTAGGGACATTTTAAGTTTTTGCAAGATTTGTAGTTAAAAAAATGACATTTACAATTGTGTAAATGCATACATGCATTTAAATATGCACTTGTCTAGGTGAATACACATGGATATGTTATGTATGTAAATGTATACTGGTGTGTGTATATGCTGGTGGGTAGGTGTTTATGGATATGGATGCACATCTTTCTACCAGTCAGTTCAATCCAGTGTAACAAAACCAGGGCCATTTCAAAGACATTATATTCCCACAAGTATTATGAAAATCAGAAACTGGGTGGAGCAAAAATAGACTATGGCTACATCTACTGTAGTGAATTAAACATGCCTCGTACTGTTTTCTGCTCCTGAAGCCAATTGGCACAGGACAAATGTTTTTCATACTATTAAACTCTCTTACCCTCCCCAAACAAGTGACCATGTCCAAGTGCCTATTTTGGTGGACCACGGCCTTTTCTAACTCCTAAGCAGTTCCTGGGAATTGTTTAAAGGAGCACTAGTTTTTTCTGGTTAAAACTATGCCAGCCAATATTCTCACAATTTAACAGCATAGTTGGTCAAGTTCCAGTGCTTGGGAACATTCCCCGGTATTGTTTATTAGTATAGATGAAGCTTACGTTTGCACCCAACTGAGAAGCAGGCTGTTCTGTTAATTCAAGCTTTATTAGACACCATATTATGCCCAGAAGAGTGATGTTGTGAATGCCCTAGCAGTGGGGAACAGCTAAGACCCAAGCTCAGACTTTGCTAGATGTCAGAGGACGTGACTATGCGGCACAAATCAGTAGGCAACTGGACTGTGTTAGTTCCACTGCTCACAAACTTGCTCTTTCCTTCACGTAATCAATCACTGCAGGAAAAGCATGCAATCAAGGCTGAGAGAGGTTGTCAGATGGGCTCTGAGAAGTGCTGGAATTGAAATGGCTTCTGATTTCCCATGGATAACAGAATCACCTTCTTTGTGCAGAGGCTGCCTGGAAGTTGGCAACAGAGACATCTTGCTCGTTTGGATGCTATGGCTTTTTTTTTTTTTTTTTAATGACTGCTACAGACAGTGTTACAGAGCACCTGAAAGTGTCTGTTCCGTCTGTTCCTGGAGCACTGTGCACAAGAGTGGCAGCAGAGTTGTCAAAAAAAAGTGTCTACAGAAAAAAATGATGGAAGAGAAACTGAATGGTTAAGAAAAAAAGCAGGCTGTCAAGTATGTCACAAAAGGGACAAAAACCTGGGACTTGTCAAGGAATGGGGACAACCCCTGTTGTCTCATCAGTCCTGAGTCCCTCTCAAAATTCTCCATCACCTGCTGCATGTGGGTGTTTCTGGATGCACAGAGGGGATACCTATGCAAGAAGTCTGTACCCAAGGAACAACACCACAAACTTGCCAGACTGATAAACTTACAGTTCAAAATGGGGGAAAATAAAAAGAAAAAGCTTAAGTTATCATCTAAATGTTATCATTAGAAGATTAAAGCAGAGTGAGCCTAGAGACAGGTACTGCCAGGAGAAGAACACTGGCAAGACATCAGTCAAAATATACAGTTATTTGCAGGACAATGGTGGTGAGTGGCCAAAACAAGACTGTAGTCCCCAGCTAGGCCAGGCACTTACTGGGCAACAAATGAAAAACCCCATGCTGAAGAGCTTGAGGTCTAAAACAGCTCATGCAATGGTTTGAAGGGAAATGTGTGACAGCCAAAATTATATGGCAAGTTAGTGACAAAACCAAAACTTTGGTGCCCTGACTGCGTATCTAGCAACTAACCCGCTTGTTTAGGATGAAAAGCTCCTAAAACACTCTCCAACAGAGTCAGAACAATGGTGAACTGAGGCTCTGCAGATGTCTTCCAATTTTTTTTCATCAGTCCACTCTAATTGTTGTAGACAAGGGGAAATGTACAGCCAGTGTGCACCAATAAACCAACTGATCAAACAAGCTGCACAGGGATATGTGGCCATACCCTTTGCAAACAAGGCCATGAATATACATGCCAACACGATTACTTTGCTTGGATTTGCCAGGAGAAAATGGAATGTAAAGTAGTCTGTAAATAGTCAATAAATCTTGTTCCCAGTGTTTTATGTGTTTCTACCTTAGTCAGGAAGGAACTCGTTGTTTTGTTTTCAGGTTTTTTTTCAAATGTGAAGTTAATGCAACCAGCACAAATGTGGTGTTTTAGTGGAAGATAGAATGGAAAAGGTTTTGATTGTTTTGCCATTCCCTAAAGGGGAGCTTATGTCCAAATAAACCTTTTTAAGAGATTCAACCTTATTTCTAAAGAAAAACAAATACACTCAGAAATGTAGGCAAACTCTTTCCTGTTTAGCACAGCAACATCCATAAAAAATAGCAGCACGAGAAGAAAGGATTATAGTAGGTGATTGAAACAATAGGTCCTACAGCTCCAATATCTAACTCTGTACACTGAGCAAGCTACAGAGAAACCCTCAGTACACCTACAGTGAACCATTTGATGTAAAAACTAACTGTTATTTTTAACAGGAAAAAAAAAAAAAAGACTACAATTAGACTTCACATTCTTCAAAGATTGGGATAAACCTGGGGATAAAACTTCCCTACCTTCACCCTTATCCCCTACAAAGTAGCTCCTGGGTTTTCACTGAGACTTGTAGTGCTGAGTCCAGATATGTCATAATATGATGAATATGGCGAATATGCTGTCTTCTCACAGCAGTTTGTTCAGCTCTGGTTCTAATTCTGTGTTGCAGTGTGCAGCACAGTCAAAAATTGTCACAGTGGTTTTAGGGAAGCTCTGCTAATATTCAAGGGCTTTCTTTTTTCTTTCATTGTGAGGGGAAAATATGACTTTACTAAAAGAATTATTCCACTCTGCAGCCTTAACAGCTGAATTGACTGTAATGTATAGTTGACTTCAGAAGCCTAAACAGTTGGTGCTTCATCTTTTTGCCAGGACATTTGTCTTCTCCAAAAACACTATCAGTCTCTGTTCAAATGTGTGCACAGATGTAATGTTTGAAGACATCTAGTGAAGTATCATGTATTAAACATTTGTAATTGTTTTTCACTGGATTGTGACCTGAATTTAGTAACATTTGACTGATGATTACTACTAACAGAATATCCCAGCAAGTGAGAGGAACATCCTGTGTCACTGCATTTGCTGAAGCTAGGCAAGATGGGTTTCTTTTTTGTTTAATACATTCAGAAGTCTGCAAGGAAATCATCTGCAATGGGGAGAGTACTAGAGCTTATCAGAAAGATAAGAAAGCTGCCTAGGTTTCCTGGACCTGTACTTGGGAACACTCATCGAGTGATTATGGCATATGCTGGCAGAGCTGGGATAGCAGAAGTAACTTAGTCTTCAAACCTGTCTTGTTGTGTCCATGCAGTCCATGTTTCCTATTTCTCTGGCACAGCTGACCCCTTT
Source organism: Chloroceryle aenea (assembly GCA_013399075.1). Lineage (NCBI taxonomy): Eukaryota > Metazoa > Chordata > Aves > Coraciiformes > Cerylidae > Chloroceryle > Chloroceryle aenea. The sequence continues at coordinate 549,987 of VWZY01012236.1, read as the reverse complement.
AGTCAGGATCAAGATATAATCTGAAGTGAAGCTCCTGTGTTATTTCTATCTCTTGTTTCTTTTTGCCAAGGTGACTTGTCTCTGTAGAGAATCCTATTACTATCAGGCAGCCATCTCCAAGACTCATTCTCATTTCTGATGAGCTGAAAAGAACTGGAATGTAATAGCCATTAATTAGTCTTTTCCTTCAAAGTGCTAACAGTCAACTGCATTGGCCAGTTATCTACCACACTAGCCTCAGAGAAATGTTATATGACAGGGGATACAAAGAACTCATGTTTGATCTTGACCTGAAGACTTTGGAAAATACTTTATCAAAGACATATGATGTGGCTGTTTGCAATAACAAGAGACTGGACTCATAACCCAAAGGGCACTGACCTGTTTCATATTCTTAAAAATAGCAGGAGTTTTGTATTCTTAAAAAAAGCAGATCTGCCCCACTTGGAAGCCTTCTTTGGTAGCAACACTGATGTCTTCCTATAAGGCCTCCAGCCATCTGAGGGTAAAACTATTGCAACAGGATTGTGTGAAAGTGAAGGACCTTTTAATGAACTCTTGGTTTTGGACTGTGCACATGGCTTGATTTACATCCATGTATTTAAAAAGGTCACAACATTTGTTAGGAAATAAATTAAATCTACATCTCTGCTCTACTTAACCATAAAGCCAAGAGCTGTTGAAAGAGACAAAGTTGCATTAGTTTACTATTTTGTCAGATTGGTGAATTAGCAGTTCAGACTAAAAGATGATGAGAAAAATAAATGGATCCTCCAAAAAATACAAACATTTAATTGGAATTATTACTTCAGTTCTATCTAGAAAGCTTTGACAAATTGAAGAACCCCTGAAAATAAACAAAATGTTTTCCATCCTGAAATATTTTGTCCTACCTAAATTCCTTTTCTTACTGTTTTCAGAGCAGTCACCATACCAACAAAACAGTGAAACATACCACACTTTTCTTGACATTGACAGCCTTCATGTATTTTTTTGAAGTATTCTTATGGTATTGCTCTTCCTTTTTCCAATCAATGAGCATTTAGTGAGCAAACTAAGAAATATTTTGCCCCAAAATCACTTAGATCAGGGAGCAATATAGTCAATTAGTCAGATAGCAGGTCCAGAAATAAGTGCTATCCACAAGACAAGGTGATATGGCATCTGTAGCACAAGATAGATGTTGTGCTTTAGAGAGCAATTATCTGTGTTTTAGAGAGAAATGTGCTTCAAACAGCAGCAATGCACTTTAAAAAGTATTCTTCCAAATGCTTCTAGTTGTTGCACTTTGGTTTAGCATTGCAGAGTGGTCTCAGACCACATGTTCTACATTTCTTTCAGCCAGAACAAAACAAGAAAATTCAGTTTGTAAGTGTATCTCATATTCTCCAACTGCAAATGGTCAATCAACCAATAGGGCAATAAAAGGGTTGGCTTGATACAAGATCTATGAAGTAAAGATGAACACAGACTTCAGGTACTCAGCACCCAGTGTTTCTCTCTACAGATCTGCTCTATCTAGTCTAAATCTGCACTGGTCCCACTAATCTCTCTTGGTAGTCAAATGAAAGAAACTTCTAGGACATGAGTCATCTGACCTGATTTTTTTGCAATCTCACATTTACACATTAAATGAGTTATTTTGTGGAAGCATTCATTTCTCTCCATTGAATTTAGACAACAGGCTCAGTGGTAGCTATTCTTGGTCAGGTGAAACCTGCTTTAGACAATGCGGAAATCCTAGTGCACTAAGAGAATTGTATAGGCTTAAAGCTTTCTAATTTATTTAGCAAATACCTGACTAAATTAACTTGAGTTATCCTTTCAGTGACTAATTTTATTTATGTGCCCTGCCTGCTGTGCTCCACACAAGTCTTTTGTTACTCAACTAACTGATGTATTTGGCTATCTAACCCTCTTTCCACTGTCTTGCACAACTCTCATGTGAGGCCTTGTGCATGATAGCAGATCAATTTAGACCTGTTTCAATACCAGCATTTACTTAAAATGCACCAATAACTTCTCTGAAGATTTTAGAAGAACTGAGAGTAAAACTAGTTTTTGTTTGGGGAGATGTGCTACTACTTATTGGAAGACTCAGTGAGAAAATGCTGAGGAGGATGTACTAGTATATAATATGTATAAAACTGCATTGTCCTACTGGTACATTTATAATTTTTGCAGTTTTGGTCCTTGCCTCTCCTAGGAAAACCCGTCGTCCATCAAAGCCTGTTCCCCTCTCACCCTCCCATCATCCATTTATTCGATTACTACTATCCTTTATCAGTCAGATGGTGTCACTGTTGAGCAAGGCAAAGCTTCTCTTCCTTTCTGAGAGAGGAGCACTCTGATAACCCAAATGATTTGCACGTAACACAGGAAGCAAAATACCAAAACTTGTAGTATCCATCTATGTTGGTAGTGCTGGAGCACTTATCCCACTGATATGGCCTGCTTCTTTTTCAGCTGTGATTGATACTGAGAAATCAGATCTATCTCAGAGAAATGGGGCAGAACATCTGTTAAAAAATCAGCAACTGACTTGACTATAGGCCAGAGCTACAGGAGATCACTTCTCCACTTGAGGTCAAAGGTGTTCCTTTCTCTGTGGACAGATGCAGATGGCCCATTGCCATGACTACCACAAAAGAATCACTGAAAGCCATGTTTGGAAAAATTATTTTAGATGAATGAGAACATTTTAGACTCAGGGGTACAGTTTTATACATAGAAATATGGGCAGAAGGAACTTGCCCAGGCTGACCACATTAAAGGTCTGCTACGGGCTCTGCCTTCCACAGGCACACTTTAGTGCTGGGTCTTAACCACAGGTGAGCCCAGGACAGAATTCTGTTCACTGAGATAATAGTGACCAATTAATGAAACAGATTACCAAGGACAGATGGAGGATTTCTCAATCCCTTTATCTGCCATTTCAGACTCTCAACTCCCTGGTTATAGAGTTCCCTTCTAGTGAAAATAACTGGCCAGGATCATCATCAGTTACCACAGCACTGAAGTCCCTTAATGGACTGTATCTACCTTCGGTATGGTACTAAATTTCACCTCTCACTGCTAATGCCTGTGGCTTCACAATTCCATTTCTATCCCCATCAATTTCTATTGAATCTCAGATAGCCGTGTTAGCACTCCATCATGTTGTGGGTTTTTTGATGCTTCTGCTGGTGGCTGACATTTTCCTCAGATGCCTCTTGTTCCTCAAACTTTTTTTCTTTTTTCTTTTTTTCAGACTGTTTCCATTGTCAGCATCCATTTTAAGTACTTTTTTGACTGAAAGTGAAACATAGCAGGAGCATCAAAATCTGCCTATCAAAACTGCATATTTCCCATTATTGCCTTATTGTGTTACATCCAGTTTGTACAGATTTTTCAGGCTAAGAACTGTGCATTTCACATTCATATCCAAAAAAACGTATCTTTGAAGTTAGGGAGATAAAGTACTGCAAATCTGATAAATACATACCTGAACTTCATCATGACAATATCTAATTAAAGAGTTAAATGTCTCATTCTCTTTAATTAGCTGAGATTTTTACATGCCCATGCAATCTGCACTAGCCTGCCACACTCACAGTATAGTTACAGCAAGAGGGTTCATGGGTGTCTCCATTTGACATGGGGACTGACCAGAACTCAATGAATAGTGAGTCAAAGCATGGACATACTTGTGCCGAGAACAGAGGCCTTCATCCTGAATGAGTACAGACAGATAGACTTGATCTCAATACTTTCTGGGGTTAAAACATTTTCACAGGTTAAGTTCAGGTGGAGGAGGAAAAGTGAGAAAGGAAGAGAGAGGCTGATGCTAAGTGACAGGTCAGTGCTTAGGGCACTCACTTCAGATGGAGAAGACCACAGTTCACACCCCTCCTTCAAATCAAGCTAAACTGACACCTGAATCTCTGAGCCTAGACAAATGCCCCAGTGAATGTTTACGCCTAGTCTGAGTTCCTATCCTCATGAACATTTTCTGGCTAAAAAAACCCCAAAACACCAAGGTAGTTTTTTGTTTCTTTTTCCTACCTTCAGTGCAGAATGAAAATGGCTTTTGGAGCCTTGCAATTTTTTTTTTTTCTTTATCTTTTGTGAAAGAGAATTTTTGTTTTTGCTCCAGCCCCACCTCCAGTTAACTCCAGCTAACACCATAGACCATTTGACTTTCGATGGAGTGGAACTGATTGCATCTCATAGAAAGTAGCATTGCACAGACACACTAGTCTGCTCCTGCTTACAGGATCCAGGAGGCTGATCCTCTGTTTGATAAAGGCCATTTCTTTCTCAAACTTCCCTTTCCTCTCTGTTGAGTGAAAGAGAACTGTCCTTGAAGGAAGTCAAGCTTCAGATTACCACTTAGTAGCATCTGATCCTTGCCTAAAAAAACACCATTATGTATTTTCTTGTGGCAGTACTATTGCTCAGGCCTTTAATTAGCTGCATCCCCTTGACTGTTTTGTTGGTTATTCTACTTTAATGGGCCCTAGCTGAGGCCACAGGTTTATTGAAACAGGCACCGTACAAACAGATCACAAATTACAGGTTCTCTGTCCCAAACGGTGACTTGCCAAAGGTCATGTAAGAAATTACAAGCAAAGGACAAAACCCAAGTCTCCTGTATCCTCAGCCCAATCCATTAACCAAAAAACTTTCTCCCTCTCGCAGTAATTCCTATGGGTCAGTGATAGTTTTTCCAAAACACTAGATGCAATAAATTATACGTAAGTTGGAAAATGTCCATTAGCAAGGAACAGAGCTGGGATTACAACTGCGTGTGTTGGTAGGAAGGTTGTTTTTGTTTTTTGCTGACACAGATGAAATGCAAAATAGGAGAAATCTGGTTAGCCTAAGATGTCATCTGATACACTGAGAGAAGCAGATCAATAAAATCTTTATGTTAGACCTTGCATGCCAAGACAGTAGCTATGAAAAGACAATAGAGTATCACAAGAAAAATAAACACATGGTTAAACAGATGACTGGAAAAAAGAAGTTCATGAAGGTTATTGGAAAACTGAGTATTTTACTAAGATGGAAAAGAAATATTCATGTTCCAAAGAAAAATAATTTTGAGATATTTTTACTGAAGAAAAAGTAAGCCTTCAACTAAAAACTGTTCTTTTTTCCCAGAGAAAGAATAAGCTTCATATTCTCAAACAGAAAGAGAGAAGAATAAATTATTTAGATCAATGAAATCTTCATCAGCCAATATGTCAATAAAGGTGATACCATTTTAAATTCACCTCTGAGACTTGAACACATTTGAGATAGTAAATTCTAGACCATCTCAATGGAGTTTGCATAGACACTTCTTTAGGCAGAACGGGGCTTCCCCTCCTCCAGGAAAAGTAATTGTGAATCATACACATGAGATTCTGAAACATAAATCCCATGAACAGGCAACGGTGAGATTAACGGACATATTCTAGACAGAGTACTTGTTGATAAAACCGGCTTGAAAACCATGGAGAAGATAGAGAAATTGGCACCTTTCATGCAGCAATCCAAATTAGAGAAGAGTTTGATCCAGTATTTTTGAATAAATATTTACCATCAATCCAGTACAGTCTCCCACAAGATAACTGCAGTATTTTGTCCCAGCCTCCATTCAGAGCATGTTTTGTCCTTCAGTGCTGCTCAGAGATGGAGAAGTGATAGTATTCCTGTTCAGTACATGAGGAAAGTAAGACAGACTAGATAAGCTGTGCAGATTCACACAGGAAGTCTAAGGCTGTGCCAGGAATAGCAGTCAGGCTGCAGGACTCTGAGCCTCAATCCAGAGGATAAATCCAGGGGTGTTATTTAACCTAGGTTATTTTTCAGGGTTGCAGGATCAGATCCCCCAGCTGCCCACCAGCCTCAAAGTACAAAGCTTCCGGTATTGAGTCACACAACAAGGCATGCACTCATGGCACACAGGGTCATGTCCTGTGGAGCAGAAGGGGTGAGAAGTTGCCATCTCAAATTCTTTTTAATATCACAGTCCTCAAGTGGTGAAGAGACCACCACAAATCTTTGAGACAGAGATGGATGTTTATGTCCTCAACAGTGTCTGTCAGGGGGCTGTTACACAGAAGAGGTGTGTCCACATCCCACTGTTGCATGCATAGATGCAGCAGTGATGGTGCTGGGGAGGGAAACAGCTCAGTGAACCTCATATGTAAGTCGTGAGATTTGTCTGTTCTTTACAGTAGCAGAACCATAAGGCACATAAATGCTTAGGAATACAGATCTAGCTAGAAAGAATAAAAGCTTGCCAGGAACCTGTTATGATTTCTGAAAACAGTGAATAAAACAACATTTTAAGTCTTAAACAGGATTCCACTAGAACTAAAGTGTGCCTTTTTGTTACAGGAGTAACAGGTTTTCAGATGAGATTTGTAACTTACATCAGGCCTAATGAAGAGGTGCATGAAATCTTGAATTACTCTTGAAAAATTTCTACTGGTGATAATTATATAAAACAGAAACCCAGCCAGCAGAATAATTGAGTAGCAAGGGATGTCAGTGTATGCTAACAGCATATTGGTGCTGTCAAATGTATGTTTACAGCTGGGAGCCAGAGCATTCCCCAGCATTCACCAGATAGCCCATACTTTTTTACCATGCAGTGCATTGTATCCTTTCTGTTATGCAGAAAACTATGGGGACAGGGTTGCATCCATCCCAGCTTGCTAAGGTGTATGACATCAAACAGTGTCTTCCCTGTTTCAACATCTTTCACTCTGTCTGCCTAATCAGGGATGCACTGCTCATCTGTACTGACATGGATATGGTTATGTTTGCAGTTTTAGGGCTGATATGGTGCGCATGTTCCCAGTAGCATTACTTAGTCCCTTTCTATTCCTTAGGGAAACAGAGGACATAAGGGAATACATGAAACAATGCTAAAGAGGTGTGAGTGTAAACCAGAAAGGACTAATCAGAAGGTCAGACCAAAACAAATCCTGTTCCAGAATCTCACTCTGCTAACTGAGCACTTCCTTGTCTCTGCTGCTGCTCTTTTCATCTGCAAAGCCCCGTCTATCACCGTCTCTGTCAAAATGGTGACGGGGGAAACTTTTATCACTCTCTTTGAGATGGATTATAACTTTGCATCCTTTGCATACTTTTGTTTAAAATAGGAAGATACAGGTCTCTCATATATCTGCCTGATCTACCTATATACTGGTTCCAAGCACCAATGGCAGTAATTTAGTGGGTGCTGCACAATCTTTTGCCATTTGTCTGTCCTCCAAAACAAGGGAGAGAGGAGAGGAAGGAGTGACAATCAGACCCTTGGCTCCGGTGGTTTCCTGTGCCTTGTCAAGGTCAGAAGGGCACTAGTTCCTCCCAAGTGGAGGGGCAAAGATACACGGCTTCATAGCACTGCTCTTGGAAATGGCATTTCATGCTCAAGGGCATGAATAAACCTGCAGAACAACACCCTTCTCTCTGCAACGTGGCCAAGGGCTTCCGCTGGTTCCTACCAGCAGCCCCTTTATCTTTCTTCCCTTTCCTTGAGCACAAGTGACAGAACACACTGTTTCTCCCCAACATCAGTGGTGATGCTCAAAACTATTGATTTCAACACCTCTTCAGAGCTCATCAGACATCAAGGAGTTTTACTCATTTCACAGGGTGGCAGGACCACAAAAGAATAAAGAGGAAAATGGGTTTCCATGTAATTGTCAAAGGAATGGGGAATGAGGAGTTAGAAAATCAAAATTACAGCCCAAGGCTGTTGTAAGCATTGTTATGCAAATCGGCATTAAGACAGGATTTCTCCTCCAAGTTCCTGGCAATGCCCACAGGCACCAATTTTTAATTAGAAATTATCTGAAATGTTCAACATGCCTATATATGCACTGAAACACCTGTGAGGGTCCCCATTCCTTCACTGGGTGTGACAATACCAGACCAGTGCACAGTTCTAATACGGAGATACTCAGTTAAAAGTCCTACTGTGGTGAGCAAGAGGAGAGGCTGGAGAAGTAGAAGTGACTTGCAGAGGCAGTGTTGGATGATACATGAAGATCAGATTTGTTCCCTGAAGAACATATTTCTTGCACATGCTGGGCCTGAAAGAATTTTTTTTTGTTTAAGAAAGCAACAGTGACATCAATGCCTTTAAAAAACTCCAGGAAACTTATTCAGAAAAACAGTTAAAGTAAGATCATCCTCAACTGTTTTGTGTACCTATTGACCAGACTGAAGGCAGGGTGGTTAGTTGTACTGCTTCTTGCAGCTTCTACTCCGTGGAATATCAGGTCTTGTGATTCCTCTCACAGACAAATATTCCAAGATCTTATATCTATCAGCATTTTCATACCTATCATGTGCTGGAGCATTTAAGGCATGCTTAAACCTGATGTTGCAGGCAAATACAGCAAAGCTGTAAGCATCTATATACTTTCAAATATCTTTTAATACTAGAAGGGTATTTCACCTAAAAAAGTTTAACAGGTGAACTCACCCTCCACCTGACTTTAAATTTGGCACTTCAAACATAGTTCTTTTTTTTTAATTCTCATAGGAGCCCTGGGCCCATCCTAGAGCCATAACATAAGGGTTGGAGCTACAGGCAAAGAAATGATGCTTCAGATTTTTTTCCCTACAAGGTGCTTCCATCTGGAGTTTTTTTTAATGAAACTGGGCATGCGTGCAAACCTACTGGTCCTGCTGTACCTTACACAAGGATTCCCGCATGAATATCCCATGTGCTTCTGTAGTGGAGGGAAATTACAGCTGTCATGTACAGATACTTTAGCCAGCTTTGGATGTGCATTCATTCCCAAATATAGGAAAACAAGCACATCACAGGTACAGGATTCAAAGACAGCCTATTAGTAGAAAAACATAAATTGCATAAGGCTGAAATCATCCTGGATTCACAGTGAGTTGTACCTGACTTGCACTGGCAAGAATGCATTGTACATGGAGCAAAACTGGTGATTAGGTAAAACAGAAAGGGTGGAAGCTGACTGCAAATTTGGATCAAGGTAAATGTTTCTGTATCGCATTCCCAATTCCAAAGTTGTTTCTAGATACCTAAGCAATTACTGGGACCTCATTATTATGAATTTTATCTCCATAACATCCCTTTAGGGCAACCAGTACTGACTTTCCTCTCACAGATGGCAAATAACTATATTAAATATGTAGTAAGAGATGCAAGTACAGGAACATAAAATATCTATGGGTCTAAGCTTCCTGCAGGTCCTTGCACTGTCCTTCTCTCTGCTCCTTGATTCTTCCACAGTCAAAGAGGCAGCCTGAGAAATCTCCATCAAAACATCACAGATGTGTTTGCAGACTCAGCTGCACAGGGATACTGCTAGGGTGGCAAGGGAGGTGACATGAAGCTTGCTACCTGCCACACTGAGAAGCAGCAGTTTCCAGTGCAACACGGTGATGCTCTGCAGGATGAAGAGTTGGCTGCATGTAGAGAGGCAGCCCTGTCTGTCAGATCCTTCTCTGACTGCCCTGATAAACTCAGCCAATTACACTAATGGAAAAATTGCATTGAAGCTCTGTCAGTGCTTTTGTTTCCCATGCTTTTCACCCCTTCATTTCAAAAATAAATACTTAGAGGTCACCCTACCCTGATTGAATCATAGGAATATACAGTGTCTGTTTTTCAAATTCTGTGACTCCTAATTAATTTATGTCATCAAACAATTATTTTCTACCTCATTAGTCCATGAAATGTGAAGATTGTGTCAGCAATTTTGCTGGCAGTCTTGCACTTATTAGTTTGTAACCTTGGCCAAAAAAGCAGAGAAAGAGAGAGAGAGGGAGAGAGTGCTACCTGACAACTTGCAATGTGTGTTTGAAGAAACAGGTGTTGCCTACTAGAGTTATTTTCACATTCCTTTTGGTGCTAGAGGACTGAAATACCATGACATGGAAATTTCTCTCACTCATGATTTAATGACTAATGTATCCTGAAGGGGAAGAGTGGGTAAGTGGAACAAAGAACTGTGAGAAGGACTGTTCTAGTACACATATACCACAATGGCATCATCATGTACTCCTCCTGGCCTTATTTCTCATCCTGAACAGCAGAACTCACATAGGGTATTTGGGTCAGGTGATAAGAGTTTCACTTCTCAGATTATACAAAAAGGATCTGAAACAGGTCTTCACATGAGAAATTGTGGGACACCACAGTCAGGGTAGCAAGTAGAAGTGGAAAGGAAGGTAAACTCGACCTACCTGACTCAACAAAGCCCTGTCAACAACCACGTATTTCCAAGGAAGTTTCCCATTTAAATATATCTAAAAATAGCAAATGGTATTGGTTATCAGTTAAAAGTTCATGGGTAGGATTCAAAACTCCTTTGTCCTTGACTGTTTGCTAACTTTCAATATGTTAGTTGCTCATCTAATTTATTTCTTCATGTTTCCTTCCCCAGCTTTTTTTTAGTTAATCTGTGTTACAAGTAATGTTTCTTAATATTTTAATTTTTAAGAAGAATTTGTTCAGCAGTAAGATTGGACTTTCAGCCAGTGTCGTGCAGAACTTTGCATGGAAAATAGTTTCGTTATAAAACATCCTTCTTAAAAAAATCTTTGAGGGACATTTGGTTCAGGACACAATTTTTCTTCTTCCTGCTATGTTTGAGATCAGTTATTTGAGTCCAAGTTCCCACTGCCCCATTTAGTATGGTCATTCTTCCTGGATTGAATCCTTTCACTATCTCTCAGTAATGGAAGACAAAGCCTCTCAGTAATGGAAGACAAAGCCTACGCAAGAAATAAAGGCAATCTGTGTACAATATGCAATGTACACAAACTACATTTCTTACTGTTCATCTCAGAGCAAATGGTACTTCTGTGAACAGAGCTTTTCCAGTCTTAGCTACAAAGCCACAGCTGACCTGTTCTCATGTTGATGACTGTCCTGCTTCAAACAGAAGGCCAGACAGATGAATTCCAGAGTCCCCTCCAACAAAGCTTTTAGGGTTATATAAATATCTAAGTGGTACTGAAGTAACATTTCACCATACTTAAACTCATTTGTTGTTTTGTTTTCCCTAATTTAAGACAAAAATTAATATTAATATATTAGCATTCACAGAGAATAGAATTTCTTATCTCCTAACAGAATTACTCAGGTTGTAAACAGGTTTTTGACTTGTTTTTAACTGCCTCTTAATACTCATGCCTAGCAGCTAAGAATTCCAGTTAAAATAACGATTTGAGGGCAAAGTAAGTAATGAGTTCAAGATGAGGCCCCAGGAGAACTGCCTTTGCCACAATCTGGGTGATCCTGACGGATTTATTCATGCTTTACTTGCATACTACATCCCTCAAAAATAAAGGAGAGTAGCTGAATAACATAACTAAATGCCTAAGGTCAGTGATATGAACACTCTTCACTGTGACATTAAAAGACACTAGAACATTTTCAGTCAAATGGAATTTCTTCCAAATACTCGTTGAAGACAGAACACTACAGAAGGGTTTCCAGTGCATAAAACCATTATTAAAGCTCAAGACATTCTGATCTGAAAAAGACTATTTTTTCCAATGTTTTTTGAGACTTTTCCATTCTATACCAGTTCTCCTGGCTTTTTGGTCTAAAATCAGTGTCAAACAAGTATGAGTGTTGAGGCTTGGTAAATGTCACAGAATAGAATGTACAGTGTTAAAAAAAAATAGGCTGAAGTAGAAATATCAAGATTTCTTAATTACCTACTTGGGAAAAGTCCCTGATATAGTAGCTTAAAAACCAAAGAGATGTGAAACTCAGCAGTTTCTGTTCACAGAACATAATGAAAACATTCTTAGATTTTGATTTGCATAGGATCACATTTTCAAAACTTCTCTTGAGTTTCATATTCAAAGAAATTAGACATTCAGGTATCAAAACCAGAGCAAAGTATTGGCTCCACTTAACCCGGTGGTAACTTTGAAACTCATTGGCTGGCTGAAATTTGTTGAAACTGGTAAATTCACATTGGTGAATTTCCCTGCAAGTCTTTTAATGTTACTGCTGAAATGTCAAATGACCTCATGGAGAAGTCAAATAGACTTTAACTATAGTTAAATTAATAGCTAAAACAAGAAATAAAACAGTTCCAGGTAAAAATGATGTAAAATAGAAGGGACTGTAATAGAGAATTATAACATCTCCACGTTTTGTGAGTTTGCTCATTAAGTTCCACAGCAGAGATAAACTTCTCTATTAAATTATATTGTATGTCTTTAAAGAAAATCTATATGATTTTATCACACCTGTGTTTGAGTGTTCATGGCATGACCAGGACACATTGTGCTAAGTACTGTATAAGCATACATTATACAGCCCAACGTCTGAAAGTTAGACTTGACCAAAAGAAAAACCCACCCTATTTAAAACATTTGAACAACTGAAATTTGATTTAGCTGTACAATGCTCATATTTGTCTTTATCACAGAACTTATTGAAATGCATATATTTATAAAAACATGTACTTTTTAAAAAGTAACTCTTCACGTTTTTTTTAATCAGGTCTACATTCCTGTAACCTGTTGCCTTCTCAGGTTGATGTAAACATCAAACAGCATGTTACAAAACCTTATACAGGAACAAAATTCAACTTTGGGCTGACAATATGCCTAAGTAATATCACTCCAAATAATGTTTTTGGTGGCATGATAACAACATCTGAAAATACCAATTTAGTAATTCAATATCTCTTTGACCAATATAATGTTACACTTCTATAGTAGGTGTTTACTTCTTGTGGAAAAACAGTCCATTTTCTTAAGCAGTGATACATTTCTAGTAGTTTGTTGGTGCAATATTAAAAGCCCAGAGGTTGTCTTTTCCATTTCTTCAATAAATATTTATTTCCAGTAAATAGGCAGAATTTCCCAGGGTCCTCAAATAGCTATGGTAAACTGATGAGTCTTGGCAACAATTGACATCTTCAGCACTGGAAAATCAGCCAGCATGACAAGGAGATCCCCTTGTTTTAAATTATGAAAAACAAGAGGTTGGTGTCCCCTCCCCCATTGTGTTCCATGCTTCCCCCCCAACTAATTTAGTAAAAACAGTGGTAAAGAATAAAAGAAGTTCTGTTTTCTACCATAAGACTTTGAACCTACTGCAATTCTCCTTCCTGTGTATATTTACTGACGCTGCTTCTGAGCTTTGTACTTCCTGAACCACAGAAGTGCCTACACATTCTGTTTCCTGTCATTAAAATGTGAATATAAGCTTTTACATCATTTGAGTAATCAGATCTCCAAAGGCCTATCCTGGCTTCAGCTGAGACAGACTTAATTTTCTTCCCAGTAGCTGGTACAATGCTATATTTTTGATTTAGTATGAGAATAATGTTGATAACACATGGATGTTTTAGTTGTTGCTAAGTAGAGCTTATCTTAAGTCAAGGATTTTTCAGTTTCCCATGCTCTGCCAGCAAGGAGGTGCACAAGAAGCTGGGAGGGAACATGGCCAGGACAGTTGGCCTGAACTAGCCAAAGACGTATTCTATACCATAGAATGTCATGCGCAGTATATTAAGTGGGGGGNACCCTAGAATGGCATGAGCAGTATATAAAGTGGGGAGAGTTGGCCAGGAGGTGCTTATCACTGATCAAGTACAGTCTGGGCATCAGTCAGCAGGTGGTGAGCAATTGCATTGTGCATCACTTGATTTTTCTTGGGGTTTATCTCTCTTTTTGTTATCTCCCTTTTCATTAATATTAAAATTATTGTTATTACTATTACTATTATATATATTCTTTTTATTTCTATTATTAAACTGTTCTTATCTAAACCCACAAGTTTAACTTTTATTCCATTTCTCCTCCCATGACACTGGGGGAGGGAAGAAGAGAGTGGCTGCATGG
>VWZY01012236.1:524819-535696 GCA_013399075.1 Chloroceryle aenea | reverse complement strand
GATTTAGTATGAGAATAATGTTGATAACACATGGATGTTTTAGTTGTTGCTAAGTAGAGCTTATCTTAAGTCAAGGATTTTTCAGTTTCCCATGCTCTGCCAGCAAGGAGGTGCACAAGAAGCTGGGAGGGAACATGGCCAGGACAGTTGGCCTGAACTAGCCAAAGACGTATTCTATACCATAGAATGTCATGCGCAGTATATTAAGTGGGGGGAGTTGGCCAGGAGGTGCTTATCACTGATCAAGTACAATTGTCTTCTCTCTTGCACCAGATCTATCACGCTATTATTGTTCAGATATTCTTGAGTTTTATCAGAGTAAGTAGCATGAGAGTCAGACCCAAAGATCTCAGGTGAACTATCCTACATAAATTATGCTGTTTATAGCTATTCTTCCTTCTGACACACATCTCAATGCATGGGATGTGGTTTGGAGTGAGGAGATAAATACACAGCATGAAGTCCCTGATGGAGAATATTATTATAAGGTTACTTCTGTGACCAATTTTTTCCCCTTCAGCTATGAGCTTACCAAAGGGTTCTCCAACCCATGAGAATTGTTTCAAGGCTGATTTCAGAAATTGTTTTCAAGAAAGCTGAATTACAACAACTGCCCTAAACGAACTAGGGCTGGAAGTGGAAAATGTTTCTCTCTGTGTCTTCCTACTGCACATGTAATGGTAAGTGCTTGCTCTGATTCTGAGGCTATGACCTACCTGATGCACAGAGATAAACAAGATGTCACCAACTGCAGATGTTTACTTTGGAGTTATGACCTTCATAGGTATAAAGCATTATAGTTCTGCTTGCTTCAGTAGAGTTATGGCACTTCAGCATGAGAGCCAGTTTGCGACCAGAGATTCATGGTTCAGGGAGGAGGCTGGAACACAGCCTCCTTTTACTGCTGTTCTCCTGACGTCACTTGCTCCTGGGACAGGTTTGCCAAGGGTGAGGTGGGATAGTGGAGCTCTGGACCTCAACACTTGAGTCTCACTGCAGCCCAGTTCCACAGTATTCTGTGCACACTGCTGAGAAGGTGGCATTTTCACCTGAATGTCAACAAATCTGTCGGTGTGCAGTAGATGTCAGCACTGAGACATGGACCTTCCGGGGAGAAATAACTCTTGTCCTAAGCTTAATTCTAATTCTTTTTTTCCCAGCTCTAACCCAGGGCTTAGTTTGGGGACATGGGAATTATGGTGGTGTTCTGCATAGGCTTTGGTGAGGACAGAGGCAGGGATCCTGAGAGCAATTTGTAATTACCCATAGAGAACAATTTTTAATTATGATAGCATAAGCCCAGAGAAGTTCTTAGTGAGATGAAACTGAAGATCAGGAAAAAAAAACCAAACAAAACTAAAGCACATGGCTCAGGTAAACACTGAAATCTGGATGAAACCCACAAAAATTCCAACATCCTCCCTCTTGTAGTCCCCTGTAACAAACAGAACACAAAGACATTAGAAGCTAAAAGTTCAGTGAGGTTGAAACCGAACTGAAAGCCAGTAGCAACAGAGACAGAGAAGGCCAGACCCAGTTCATGTACTGGCTTGTGGAGAGAGAGGTTCTATACTGAAAAATCAGCTGGAAAATGCCAGATANGTAAGTGCTTGCTCTGATTCTGAGGCTATGACCTACCTGATGCACAGAGATAAACAAGATGTCACCAACTGCAGATGTTTACTTTGGAGTTATGACCTTCATAGGTATAAAGCATTATAGTTCTGCTTGCTTCAGTAGAGTTATGGCACTTCAGCATGAGAGCCAGTTTGCGACCAGAGATTCATGGTTCAGGGAGGAGGCTGGAACACAGTCTCCTTTTACTGCTGTTCTCCTGACGTCACTTGCTCCTGGGACAGGTTTGCCAAGGGTGAGGTGGGATAGTGGAGCTCTGGACCTCAACACTTGAGTCTCACTGCAGCCCAGTTCCACAGTATTCTGTGCACACTGCTGAGAAGGTGGCATTTTCACCTGAATGTCAACAAATCTGTCGGTGTGCAGTAGATGTCAGCACTGAGACATGGACCTTCCGGGGAGAAATAACTCTTGTCCTAAGCTTAATTCTAATTCTTTTTTTCCCAGCTCTAACCCAGGGCTTAGTTTGGGGACATGGGAATTATGGTGGTGTTCTGCATAGGCTTTGGTGAGGACAGAGGCAGGGATCCTGAGAGCAATTTGTAATTACCCATAGAGAACAATTTTTAATTATGATAGCATAAGCCCAGAGAAGTTCTTAGTGAGATGAAACTGAAGATCAGGAAAAAAAAACCAAACAAAACTAAAGCACATGGCTCAGGTAAACACTGAAATCTGGATGAAACCCACAAAAATTCCAACATCCTCCCTCTTGTAGTCCCCTGTAACAAACAGAACACAAAGACATTAGAAGCTAAAAGTTCAGTGAGGTTGAAACCGAACTGAAAGCCAGTAGCAACAGAGACAGAGAAGGCCAGACCCAGTTCATGTACTGGCTTGTGGAGAGAGAGGTTCTATACTGAAAAATCAGCTGGAAAATGCCAGATAACATTCCAGCATATCTACATCTATCTCATTAAAGTGTTAAATACTAAAATTAAATATTCCAGCACACTTTTCTGAGCAACGGGAAAAAATAAGCACTGATTACCATCTACATTTTACCTCCCCATTCACCTGCAGTATGTGATGTTTGTAATAGAGCAAGTAGAATATCATTAGGGATTTCTTGCTTTTTATTTCCTGGTGGTAATGGACAGGTGAGTAGACACTGCTTATGAAAAAGTCTAATGCCTTTTGTTCAAAGCATTTGGAAATGTTACATAAATTGATTCTGTCAGGCACAGAAAAGCTCTCTACCGCACATGCTCTCTACTATTCCCCCTTGGGGAGGGAGGGGAGTTAACAGAAAGTGTCTGTTATAGGTCTAAGGGGCTGCCCTGACCCTAAGCCGTGACACATGCAGAGTAGTGATGTTGCACCAGATGTAAACTATAGGAAGGTTGAACACGGATATGATTCTTCTGTGACATTTGCGTTTCAATTCCTATTTGAGGGTTTGGATGTAGTATCTTGTTAGAACTGCCTAGTTGGATATGGTATATAGATAAACCTATAGATGCAGTTGAAGCTAATGGGATTCAACATATGCACTCATCTTTCAAAAGTTATGTCATCATTGGCAATCACTGAAGCCAAACTTCCACCAGAAAGTTTTGGGACCATTGTTCTGTGAACAGTAAAGGGGAAGTTCATTCTTAAATGGTATCTACTGTTCTGTCCCCAGTGTCTTTGTGGAAGGCAGCCTCATTAGCAGAATGGATACAGTATTGCATCAGCAGAGACCAAAACTACACAGAAAAGAGTTTGTCTAACCCCGTGCAAATGGGTGTGCTTTTATAAGTTTTCCTTCTCTGCAGTGAGACACAGGAAACTTAAAAATCTTTCGCACATAGGTGAACTAGTAAATCACCCCACAGCATTTCAGTGGTGAGAACATTAGCCTGTGGTGTGGAACATCCAGGTTCAAGTTCTTACTCTACTTAGTTCAGAGCAGGAACTTAAATTTCACTTTCACCCACTACAGGTTAGTTCTCAAACCACTGAATAACTTCTCTATTGCAACAAATGGTTATTTAAATACAGTTGGAAAAGTCCTGAAAAGAGGCCTGAGAAAGACACATCTCAGAAAAGCCTCATGGTTTGAGTACACATCTATGATAGGAAAAAAAAAAATCGAGTTTATATTCTGTTTTGAAGTGGATAAAGCAGGAAGATGGATTGGGCTGCTTCCCAATGAAAGTCATAGAAAAGTTTCAGCCACAATGAATCATCACATTCTACAGAGAAAGAAAAGAAAAAAGAAAAAATAATCATAATTTTTTAAAAATCGTACCACTTCCTTAGAAGGCTTCCAGTCAATTCTAGTATGTGCCTGATCGACACAGTCTGCTGAATAGCATGGGCGTACTTCCATTGACCTCTGAAGGATTTTTCATCAGGCTCAGGTTAATCAAATACAGTTATTACACAGAGGGAGGGAGACACAGAGAGGGAGAAAACTATTGATTCCTAAAATGAAGAGGAACAAGAAGTGTGGTCAGTTGCTCAGACCACACTTGAAACAGGAAATATGCATGGGATGTGGAGAAAATAGAGATCATTGGATTCCAGAGCACATTACTTTAAAATTTCAAAAGATACAGGAGGTAACATTCTGAAAATGGTTTAACTTTGAGTCATCATGTTCCAGCTCTTGGAAAGGAGTCACGGGTAGATTATGAGGAGTAAAACGAACAGTTTCTTTGCCTTGAAACTACCCCATCCTTCTCTCACAGTGGAGGCATGCATGACTAACAACATAAAAGAGATGAGGGTTTAATATGTAACAAAGAAGAAAGCAGGAACATTTAAAAAGCTAACCTTTCACATAGATTAGGTATGACAGTGGAAAGCTCAATGCACTTCATTCATCAAAGCCGATAGCAAGATAAATACTCAGGACTGACTCTTCCAACAGAAGTATTTCCTTTCTATTCACAGTGGGCAGGGGTGTTAAACAGGAATCTCTCCAGCCTTATCCTTCATATTTGTGGTCAAATCAGGTTTTGACATCTGTGTTAGTGAATGGAGGATGAAGTTTACCAAGACTTCTTTATGGCTCTTGAGTCCACAAGAAAGCAGAGGTCCTAACTACTAGGGGCTCCAAATCAGGTAGCTGGTTTATTCATGGAGAAAAATCAATCAAAAAGTCAGATATGAGTAACAGGTCAACCATGAAAGGTCTGAGACATTGGTCCTAAAGAAAGCCTGAGAATGGAGACATACTGAAATCTTGGGATCACTTCAAAGTTAGCTTGAAAGACTGAGTCTTGCTGTTGCCAAAAGCACTGATTCATTGAAGGCAAAATGCTTTGAGAAAGCATTTCCAGAAATATTTGCATTGTTTTCCTATCAGTTCATGCCAGTTTCATGCCAGTTCTCAGGCTTCAAACATTCCAGCTTTGCAAAGCAGGGGATCCCTAAGGTCCATTCATTACAAAAACATTGTTGTCACCCAGTGGAGGAGCTAGAAGGCTCAAGAATGATTCAAGCTTTTGCAGACACCTAAGAAAGTGTGACATTTTTCCAAAGTACTCACAAGTACTTACAGATACTTCACAAATTAAGACAAAACACGTTCTTAAAAATGAAACTGGGTGCAGACACCTGAAGAACTGTAGAACTGACTTTTATTTAAATCATTGCATGATATTATGAAACTTGTCTTTGGTTGTGCTTACATTACAAGCATTGATCATAAAAGGTAAAAAATAGGTTTTTATTTAATAATGAAGAGAAAACACTATGAAAAGTCTTTCAAGGATTCTAATTTCTACTTCAGCCTGCTACTGCTGCCCCAAAAGTCTAAAGTAATAGAAGAACAAAGCATTAAGAATTTCAAGAGAGAACTAATGGAAAAGCAATACTAAGAGTGCAACATTTACCTATATTACCATTGTAGAGAAACAGAAGCACAGTGTAAGGGATCATCATCAGTTCACACCACAAGCTTGTGACAGAACAGAAAACTCTACCCATTTCCTGACTCATGTCTCACCCACATGACCAGCATTCTTCCTTATAGATGCTTTCCCCTTATGTCCTGAGGCTTGGTTATTTTTAAGTTGACAGAACTACATTTTTGCCCTTCTGCTTTTTCAGAGGCTCTCTATGAAGCAAGATGACCATGTGTTAGAGGAAGGGTCACATTGCCTGATGAATTAAACAGCAGAACTTCTGGTGATTTTGGTGATGCCCTATTACACACTTGGCTAACCAGGGAGGTCCCAGTTGACTGGAAGCTAGCAAATGTGATGCCCATCTACAGGAAGGGCCAAAAGGATGATCCTGGGAACTACAGACCTGTCAGTCTGAGCTTGGTGCCAGGGAAGGTTATGGAGGGAAGGTTATGGAGCAGGTCATCTTGAATGCCGTCCCACAGCACATACAAGACAACCAGGTGATCAGGCCCAGTCAGCATGGGTTTATGAAAGTCAAGTCCTGCCTGACTAACCCGATGTCCTACAAGGAGACCCACCTAGTGGATGAGGGAAGAGCTGTGGACATTGTCTACTTGGACTTTAGTAAAGCCTTTGACACTGCCTCCCACAGCATTCTCCTTCAGGAACTTATGGCACAAGGCTTGGATAAACACACTCTGCACTGGATAAAAAACTGTCTGGATGGCTGGGCCAAAAGAGTGGTAGTGAACAGAACTAAAGCTGGCTGGCATTCGGTCACAAGTGACATTCCCTGGGGTTCAGTACTGCAGCCTGTTCTCTTTTAATATCTTTATTAATGATCTGGATGAGGGGATTGAGTGTACCCCCAGTAAATTTGAAGATGACACCAAGCTAGGTGGATATGTTGATCTGCTAGAGGGTACAGAGGCTTTACAGCGGGACCTAGACAGGTTAGATCAGTGTGCCAAGGTTAATTGCATAGGGTTCAATAAGGCCAAGTGCTGGGTCCTGCACTTGGGTCATAACAACCCCATGGCAAACTACAGACGTGGGGATGTGCGGTTGGAAAGCTGCAAGCTGGAAAATGACCTGAGGTTGTTGATCAATAGTCAACTAAATATGAGTCAGCAGTGTGCACAGGTGGCCAAGAAGGCCAATGGCATCCTGGCTGGTCTAATACTGTGAACAGCAGGAATAGGAAGGTGATTGTCCCTCTGTACTTGGCATTGGTGAGGCTGCACCTTGAAAATTGTGTTCAGTTCTGGGCCCCTCAGTATAAGAAGGATACAGAAGTGCTGGAATATGTCCAGAAAACTGCAACGAGGCTCATGAGGGTCTAGAGCACAAATCCTATGAGGAGTGACTGGGATTGTTTAGTCTGCAGAAGAGGAGGCTAAGGGGATACCTTATTGCTCTCTACAACTGCCTGAAATGAGGTTGGAGTGAGGAGGGGTGCAGCCTCTTCTCCCTGGTGACATGTGACAGGACCAAAGGGAATGGATGCAAGCTGCACCAGGGAATGTTTAGGCTGGATATAAGGAAACATTTCTTCACCAAAAGGGTTATCAAACACTGGAATGGTCTGCCCAGGGCAGTGGTGGAATTGCCATCCCTAGAGGCATTTAAATGGCATATGGACCTGGTGCTTAGAGACACAATTTAGTGGTGAGCTTGCGGTGCTGGGTCGAAGGTTGGACTGGAAGGTGTCTTCCAACCACAGACTGTGATTCTGTAATACTATCAAGTAATCCTTTTGCACAACATATGGAGAAATCATTTATCCCCTTCACCTCAATTTCGTATTCTATAACTTGAGAGCAAGCAATGTTTCCTTATGGAGCACATTCAGGTTCTAGCAATAAATATTAGAAATAGATCTTGCATTCGAATTTGGAGTTATTATTCCTACAAGCTTGTTACTATTAGACCTGGGGAGAGAAGATTTGAATGGACTGCTTCCTAATACATTGAAATGTGGGAGACTTCTACTAAAAATGGCTGAGATCAACTGCATCCTCACAGGGTACTGATTTCTGTTGAGGGAGAGACATGTCTTGTCTCTGAGTCTCTCCCAGGAAGAGTAAAGAGGGTTGAAAATTACATAGCCCCCATAGAAGGAAGGATGATAAACTCATGCCTTGTCCTGCTCTCATCCCAAAATGTGTGTTGTGTATTTTACACAACCATAAAAGCAACTCCTATGTAGCTAAGCATAGCTATCCTAGCTTTAACAAGATTGCAAACAGCTTAGTTAAAAGAAACAAACTACCACCCTAGTCTGAATGTGTGTCTGTGGGGGTAGAGGGGAGGGCACTGCATGTGCTCAGAGGACTGGATTTTCTGTAGGTGTTCTCTAGTCATCAGAACAGGAGACCTTTGCCCTGACAGAGGTACAGAGATGGAGAATGCTCTGAGCTCCCCTTCGGGGCTGCTTACCTCTTCCACTGATGACAAAAGGTATGTACTTGAAAAGGAAATGTCCCCCATTACTTAAAGTTTGTTTTATGAACAACCCCATCACAGCATAAAACTGATTTGCAAAAAGAAGAGGTGGTTCAGAGTTTTTGTGATGGAATAACAGCCACATGTTATGTGGCCACATGTATGTTCTGTATAATAAACACCTTAATGATTTCCATCTTCAGGAGAAAAGTGATTTTAAACTCTGAAAAACACCTGGACACAAAACCCATCATATGGAATCACATATAGCTTGCATACACCTTCCTATTCCTGCTGTTCACAGTGTTTCTAATACAAGCCAGGATGCCACTGGCCTTCTTGGCCACCTGCGTGCACTGCTGACTCATATTTAGTTGACTATCGATCAACACCCTCAGGTCCTTTTCCAACTTGCATACAAACAGGGATTGTCCCTTTGCATAAATTCTGGAAAGACAGATTAATTTAAACTGAATTTGCCACTTGGAAAGCAGCTAATTTAAGGAAAGCAAAACAGGCTGAAACAACTATGTCTGCCCATTTGTGAGTGGCTGAATGGCCCTAACTGGTGGATTCACAGATACCAACAGTTTGGTGTGTATAGGGAAGTCACTGACAAAAATCCTTCTTGTTTTGGATTTGGTTTGTGAAATGGAAGTCTTGTTCTGTAACCACCCTTACTGAGAAGGCTGCTTCCCTCTGCTCCATACACTCAGGTGAATACCCACACCCGTAAGCTAAGCACCGAATGCCAAGAACTCCTTTACTGGACATGTTCCAGCAAAAGAATTAAAAATTTTAAAAGAAAAAAAAAAGAAAAAAAGAATGGTTTGCTCTTTCCCACACTCCACTCCTGATTTCTGGGGGAGGCAGGAGATAGATAACTTTGACCTATACTTGTGTTGCTGCCAGTTTCTTCAACACATTAGTTCATGTTTGTTCTGCTTTTGTTTCAGTGATGTGTTGTGTAATGTGAGCAAGCAGAAAGCCAACTATCCACCATCAGGAAGGCTTGGAGTACTCTGATTTTTTGGCACAATGTGATGCATTGTGTGCTGGGGTTTAAGTATCTGACAGTTAGTCCTTGGAATTGGCAGCCATATTCTAGAGACCAGTATCCTGAATGACCTAACTCACAAAGCTTAGCTGGGACCCAATTGTCACTTCATTCATCTTCTGTGCACATGTGCTCAGTGCAGTGAGCATTCAGGACTCGCCTGAGTGCGTGTTCTGTACTCAAGGGTAGCACGGCACTCTGCCCTTAGCATATGCTGCAGAGCTAAGAGAGGTGGCTCCACACAGAAAGATGCTGTGGCACATGGACATTAGAAATGATTGATGGATGACAAGGACTTAATTGTATCATCATGCTGCTCCACAAACACCCACCACCACCATCTCTGCAACCTGGGCACTGAAAACTAAGCACTCCAGTGCTGGAAATACAGTAAAAAACTCAGAGGAGCAAAACTAAGAAAAAACAATCTGAGACATCTTGAATCTGTTGGTCAACGACATGTACCAGTGATAGCATCCCAAAGTTGGAATATTGCTTTTTATTGACGAGGCATTTGCAGCATTGCTCCTGTATGTTCACTTCACCCCCACTGTGACCCCACTACCTTGGGATCAGCCCTCTCTTCAGTTACAGATTGACAGTCTGTGAGGAAGGAAAAGCTTATTACCCTATTTCCTACATGAGGAAAGAATATATTTAAGGGTATTTACCAGCCTAAACAAACCAACCTATCAGACATCTGTGAAAATCTCACTGTGCTTTTCTCTGCATCATTAGAAGTCAAGATGTGAGTTCCTCATCTGTAACAAGGACCAGTAGGATTTCCTTACTTTCCAGGAACATTGCTAGGAGCTCAGATGTTATGGTAACAGGGCATCTTAGATGTCAGATTGACCTATTGTCTCTGATGGGAAGAGCACAGGCCAGGTCTGAGCCATAGGGTTTGTTTCTCAGCTGATTTACTGCCTTTATAGTAATGCAATTCTGCTGAGGTCCATGCCATGACTCAACCAGCCAGCTGTGAAACAGAGTTCAGTTCCACAGGATTTTACCAGCTACCTTTCCAATGAGTCAGGGATAACAGGCACTGCACTCTGGGAGATGTTTCAGGACATGACATTTCCTTTTTCTCTAAAGGAAGGAGTCCTGCACAGAAAAGACTGTTGAGTTGAAAGAATGGCTCCTGAAGTCAAAAGATGGCATTTCTTTCCAAACAAGGGCTCATGTACCTGACAAAGACAGCTCACCTTGTCAGATACCTGGTCCTGGACTATAGCATCCTCTGTAAAACCAAAAGGCCTTATGCAGCTGTAGCTCTCTCCTAGCTGAGTGCCCAAAAGCATGTGTGCTGTCCAGGACATAGTGTCTTTAGGCATAGCAACTCACCCAGCTCTCAGTGACTGCATACACCATTTCCTTCCTAACTGACAAGCCAAACTGTGTTTATACAACTGCAGCCTCACTGCACCAAAATAAACAGTTCCGTGCAACCAACTGAAAAATTTGGTCTTTTAAGTCCATTTCATCCTTCCAAATGCATATTGCAACATAGTCATCATTAGTAGAGCTTTAGTCATTAGATCATAACGGAGCTGAATTATACTCAGAGGTTCATTACTTAGCAATTTAAATGGTCCACAGACAGTATCTTGCCTGATGTTCTCAGTGCAGGCGCTGCTTTTTTTTTAAAGTTTTGCAACTTTATTTAACATGGAGAAGATCTGACAGTTCTTGCAGGGACTCCTGATGATTTCTGCTTGTCACTGGCAGAGCCCTGTGTAACTACATTCATGTGTTTTGCATTCCAATTAACTGTCAGTTTGCAACCAGCAAAAAGTTTGAAAGAATAGATTGAAAGCCTCGCTGTCAAATGGTATCAATCTGGAACCGAGGAGGAGATATTTTTATTCAAGACCCACAGAAACAGAGATCAGAAT
>VWZY01012236.1:454745-524803 GCA_013399075.1 Chloroceryle aenea | reverse complement strand
AAAAAAAAAAAAAAGTCCAACAACACAAGTTAAAAGTAATTGAAAAAGATGTTATATTTTGATAGATGAAGTCAAGTAACAGGATCTGTGGTTGTTGTTTTCTATGTGTTTCTTTTTTGCCAGAAGGCAAAAGGGTGAACTTATCCATTAGAAATACATATGGGATGGTGCGTACAGCAACTAATTTTTAATCTCTTAAGAGAAAAGAAACTTCCCAAGGTAATTTTTTTTTAAAGAAAATTATTGAAATACTTTAAAGGATATAATAAAGTCTTTATTAATAGTTAACAAGGGCCAGACCTAAGGCAAAATCTTACATCCATTTCCCCCTCACTGCTCTAGTCAGGCAGTCTTTAATGTTGTTACATAACCACTCTATGAGGAAGAAAAAAAAGACTATTCCTCATTTGATTCATGCACAGAAGGAGAAGTGACTCCCTTTCAAACAAAGAAAGAGAAGCTGTATGCTATAGATCTTGCTATTCTCTCTCCCCAAACCATCTCCCTTTAGTTTGCCGGATCTCATGATCATCAAACCCTTTTCTGAACCAATTCAGCTCATGACACAGCAGAGAACTAATCCAGAAAAAGTGTGAATACTTTTCTGCTGTTTTAGTGAGTTGAACTGGCTCAACTAAATGTCAGCTGAGCAACAAAGCATGTACAGAAAGAAGGAAAGCATCATCTGCAGAAAATGGAGTTAAGAAAGGAGGGAATGGGTCTTCCCTTCTTCAGCAGCAGTGAGCTACTGGACCAGATTAGCTGTACCAAGTCAATAACTTCACTCAGAGACCATAAGAGAGGACAGAACTGAATCTGGTTCATGTCCTCAAAATGAAGCCATCCGACATTTCATGCTAGTTATAGACAGGGCTTAAACCCTATTGGTGTGAGAAAGGTGTTTTATGATCTGAGCTCACAGGTTTTTGACTGGTAGATGGAAGATTCATAGGAACTATTCCTTCACGTGTGTGCAAAGATGTATGCATGGAAGAAGAACCTACACAGTCCTGAGAAAAAGTGTGTATTTCTGAGAAAAGCAGGGCAATTCTGTCAAACGCTAAATGTTACTCAGCAGTTACTCAATATCAATGGCCATTTTACACCCCAGAGAGGAAGGAGACCTTTTTAAAAAGCTCAGCTACTTCATTAGGTTGTTAGAGAGACAATATTCTGAGGATGTGAATTCCTGAAATATGGGAGATGCTTAACTTCATTTTTTTATGAAGCATTATTCCACTGAGGCACATTATTGTGTGACACACAAAACAAGTTCTATTGGCACAAGTGACAGAGTGGTAAACAAGCAGTCAGCAGCCAGCCTCTTAATCTGACTTTTCCAAAATAGCCAACACATTATGTAATGACACACAAAGAAAAACACACAGATAGAAAATAATAATAATAACAATAATAATAAAGATTACACAAGCCAGAGCTATCCATCCAATCACCTTTAAAAACCCAAATCAATGGAATGCAATTTTCCTGCCCAAACCTGCACAGTGAAGGAGTTGTTTCAGTTTTCCTTAGTTTACCAAATTTATGTCTTGGAGCCTATTTTCTAGCCTTTTGTATCGCACCTGTAGCGTAACAGCACTTGGTAACAACATGACATGCACCACATTGTTATAATCATTAGCCCTTTCAATTAAACCACAATGGCTTTAAGAGAGAAACTTGCTTTCTTCACTGTTTTCTTTTACATTTTCTCTTAGTTTCTGCATAAAACCAGCTGTACATTCCAGCTTCAAAATTGCTCACCTTCTTCCCTGGTAGACTTCCTTTTCCTGTTCTGCAATGCTGTGCACAGTTTCCCCAAAGTGCTTGCCTTGCTGGGGGATCTGAGTGCATGGTCCCTGGATGTGGTTTAGCAGCATTCAGAGAAGTTGGGAAGAAAGAAGGAGTGATTGGAGGATACAAGGTTCAAAGCTCTCCTGCATTACTGTGGTCAAAGAGCTTCTCATCTTATACTTACACTAAACAGAGCTGGACATGGCAGCCAGAGTCCTTCTCCATCAAACCAGGCATTCCTAGAATGTGCACCAGGACACTACAGAAGAGCATTGGCTGCCTGTATTCAGACTAGGGCATCTCACACCCTTTCAAGGACTCATTTAATTTACTGAAACAAAGCTTTACCTTCTCACTCTCTGAAAATGATCCCAAAGGAGGTGTAGCCAATATCTGGCTCTGACACCTTTTGGATCCAGTCCCATATCCATAGTCAGTCAACTTTACTACTGTGTAACAGCTACTTGCTTGGACGAAAAGCAGAAGCTGTATCTTCTCTTTCTCCCACCAGAAGAAGCCTATGCAATATGTCCCATTAAGATCTATTCATTTTCATCTCAACCTGAATCATGGGGATTAAGTCTTACCTCCTGTGGAGTCCTATAAACCAGAAGAAATTTTAGTAAGGCCAGTGGAGTATCATTAGATTGCCAAGTGCTTTTCCTTCTACCACAGCAGCGTAATGAAACTCCTTCAAGGCAACAGGAGATCATCTTAAAGGAGAAAATACTCAGCCATATGTAAATGGACTTTTACACCTTTTCCTTTGTACCAACGGAGTCATGCAAAACAGTCATAATGAGGCTTAGCATTACCCTACACTTCTATGGCTATTTATTTGTTAAATAAAAGGTGACCAAGGAATATTCTGTTCTTATGCGGCCAAGCAGCACGGAGTGGCCACAGCTGTACTATGCAGCATTTTGCTCTCTACAGCCCTAAAATGTAAATGTCATTTTGGATTTTTTGTTTTCCAGCTCACAGTGCATAAGCTAATGTAACATTTTCAGAACATGAAACTAAGAATGTGTGTTTCCTTCCTTCAGTGCAACATGAGAGTTTTCATGTGCAAAGTCAACTGTTTATAAGGGGCCAGTTTTGACTGTGCTGCCTATTGGAAAATTTGAGGCATATGCTATGCCACAGGCATCACCTTGGCACATTTCCAGATCATGCCACACACCATGCTAACATTTAAACATTACCGATCCACTGTCCCATGCTGTCCCTATTCACTAGTAGCTCAGGTCCACTTGATTTTACAGAGTCATTTAAGTAGTAACAGAACATGACTTGACTGTCTGTAACTTACTTGCTGACTGAAGGACAGTTGGTGAAGATCTTTGAGAATCATAGAGGAAAGATACTCTGTATGGAGAATATTACATACGTGTATCTTGTTCGTCAGTCTTTAGCAAGCTATGACACAAATGCTCATGACAAATGCTGAACTGAGTGAAAAGATGCTCTTTCTCAGGTTTTCTTTTTCCTTGATAAATGAAAACTACACTTCACCGTCAAAAGTGATCATAGCATTGTTCAAAATTAAAACACAGTAGTAGCTGAAAGACTTAATGTGCTAATATAAATGTCCCTACTTTTTGCAGTTTATGTTCCACTCTTGTGCAGAATATAGCCTAGAATTACAGAAGCACAGAATGGTAGGGGTTGGAATGGACTTACAGAGTTCATCTAGTCCAACAGGTTCACCTAACACAGGTTGCATGGGGTCATATCTTGGCAGGTTTTGAACAGATGAATTTTGAATAATGAAGAAGGTGAACATTTCAGGCCTTATTATGGTTGTAGACAGGTGCAGCATCACTGTGCTTTGCTCACAAGTGTCACTAGCCAAATAGGGAAGAGAAACAGAGCAAAAAGCAAAATTAGATCATAAACATAACCTAAGATGTTCTAAGACAGGAAATAAAAAAAAAAACCCAGCCATATAGGTATTTGACTTGCTTGAAAGCTCCTGATATGTCCCATACAATCTAATAAAATACATCTCTTCTTGCCCTTTCTTCCCACCATTCTGAAGGTGCTGCAGCCAGACAGACCAATAGCAATGCAATTTAGGCAGAAACAACTCTTATGAGCCCCATGACTGCAACCTCCCAAAGCAGGCAACTTCGCAGGCACTGAATGAATCATTTCCCGTAGATGAGAGACAAAAAGTCAGTTCAAGTGGATGGACTGAGCAGGATCAAAGTGATATCAGCCTGACAAGCAGAAAGTAGCAGTATATCACTTATCATGCTGCTTTTTAAAGTATTGTAGGCATTACAGGGGAGTTTTTATGCTGTTTTTTCATATTGGCTGTTGTGTGACATTTCAGAGAGATGGATTCAAAACTGTAATCACTTTCTCAGAGCAACAGGACATGTTTTAGCAGAAAGAGCTGTCTGCTGCACACCAGCTCCATCCACCAGCCTCCTGGGCTAGATTCAGCAATCAGTTCACTTAAAGGTCTTATCCCTGTTTTCTGTATTTAGAGGAAAAGTACTGACCCCATCACCTGATTTGGGAAACAAAAATTCCCTTATGCTTTCTGTCATATATCAATTTATCCTTTTAGTGGTAAACTGCTTAGAACATGAGCCCAGGGATCTTGCTAGGTCCTAATATCTCCTAAGAGGGTCTTCGGAAGGTGCCTTCTCTTCAGCCACTGCTCGACTCTTAGCACCATCCATTATCATGGCTGAATGAGAAATATCCCTCTTATCCCCCTTTGGACACAGGTATGAGGAAAGGTAAAAGCCAGTGCTCTTCACACACTACAACTTTTATGCTGATTAGACAAGGAAGAACTCAAAGATGCACCCTTCCTAAAACACCTTGGCTTTGGATCCTTACTTTCTAGTCTTTCAGAATACTCAATAGTGACCCCAAGAGGGACTTCACTTTTGAACATCCCCTTTCTGTTCCTCCTTAGGTCTTTTTATGCTGAATGTATTTCAAAAAATCCTGTGTTTGTCCTGATGGGCAACACTTTCTTCCCCAGCGAGTACTCTAATGCAACACATTTTTTTTATGATGCAGTTGAATTTAGCCCAGTATATCTGACCACTGTATTAACTACTTGGTCGTCTTTCTCAACTTCAGACAAAATCATTCCACTAATTGTAAAAGGGTCATTTCCCTAATTATACCATTTTACCCTTGTTGCTCACACCACACCTCCAGAGTTTAGAAATTAGTATAAACTGGAGAGTACAGATGAATCACCAACAGGTTCAATAGCTGCTTGACTTTCTTCATTTGACTTGCAAAAAGAGGCTTTTTTTGGTCATACCACACTACCAGACTTGCAAACTGCTCTTCAGCACAAACACTGCTCCACACAATGCTCAGTTTCCCTGTTAGACTGTGGGCAGCAGAGCCTCATTTGTGTGGACTGTCCCTGTTTTCACCTTGGGCTGCATGCTGCACTAGAATAGAAAACATGAGTCAGAAAGGTTAAGGGTTAAACAGAAAAGGAGAAAATTCATTCAGAAAACTGTGGTTTGCCATGGGTGAGAGGAAGTACTGTACAATTTCTTGTAAAGTCACAATGGCCAGCTCATCAAAGGAAACCCCTCCTATGAGAGGCTTGCACAATGATTCCTCCTGAACTCTGAACAGTTGCCAAGCCATGACCATGCAGTTAAGGGAGTGCAACAAAGAACCTCAAATAAAGAGCATATTTCCATCTTCCTGTCCAGCTAACTCCCAATTATTTTATAACAACATAAGCTTTCTCAGTTTTTTTGGTTTTGTTTTTTTTTCATTATTCCTCTGGCTTTTTTACAGGCTAGAATGAGTGCTTCTCTACGTGGAAGTAAAGCCATGGTTTTCATGAGACCTGCTGAGTCAACCTAATCACTGATTTGGCAAGAGGGGGTCTTGCAGCAGCTATGCCATTCTCCCCTCTTCACTGCACACACTTACTGCTCACTTTGAGGCTGGCACTCACCAAAACCTCCTCTGTGATCTAATTAACTCGGTAGTCTGTTTAAAAATATCCCAGTATAAAACTCAACAACCTTCTGCTGAGACAGCCCACAGAGATGGCAGTGAACATCAGAACCAAAACAGTGCTGGGATGGCCCTCATGGCTGCAGGCCAGAGATGGGTGGCCACAAAATCTCTCCCTTTTTGTTGTAAGAAACCAGTAATTCAGCTCAGCTCTTTAGGAAACCGCAGCTTCAGCATGTCTGTGATAGATGCTCATCCTAGATTACAGTGTGCTAAGGTCAGAGCACTGTTTACATACATACTTTAGTGAAAGGCTGATTTTTT
Source organism: Chloroceryle aenea (assembly GCA_013399075.1). Lineage (NCBI taxonomy): Eukaryota > Metazoa > Chordata > Aves > Coraciiformes > Cerylidae > Chloroceryle > Chloroceryle aenea. The sequence continues at coordinate 518,728 of VWZY01012236.1, read as the reverse complement.
AGGCTCAGAGATGGGGACTTTCTGGGATTTCTATCTTAGTGGAAATTTTGAAATAATCACTTTAATCTGGTTCTTCAAACTTCTCATTTCTTCTCTTTCAACTTTGCCTTAAAACCATTTTCTACTATAGAGCACACACACAAAAAAAAAACATTGTTTATCTCTCTTGACTGTAATTTGCACTAACTGACCAAAGAGTTGCACAGCCTTGCCCAATATAACCCATGCTGGGTCCTCATTGTCTTTTTTTTTTTTACTACATTGTCTTTTTTTTACTACTGTAAAGTCTTTGGATTACAAATGATAAATTCCAACTGATATGTGTTTGGTATCCCACGATTTACTACTTCAACAAGAAAAATCATGTACCAGAAAGGAAGTTTCTCTGACGCTTGTGTTAGGCTAGGCATAGGTTTTCCTCTCCTGGCTGTTTAAATGTGTTCAGAGATTAAGACTCTCATACTCACCCATTCCAAGCCTTCATTCTCCTGACTACGATACTGTCCCAACATCCAACGTGCCTGATGTTCAACTTAATTTTCTGTACCTGAATTTATGCGCATCACTTCTTGTCCTGTCTTGAACAGACATTGAAAATATAATTTCTTTCCTCCTTGTAGCAGTCTCTACATAGATGAAGACTGCTACATTTCACCTCAATTTTATCTTCTTTAGATCCCCAGTTGTCTCAAACTTCTCTTGCACGTTCATGTTTTCTAGGTCTCTGTTTGTGAAAAATTTTTTTTTTTTTTGCACATCTTTTCTCTGCAAGCTCATCAATTAGTCTACCACTTTCTCAGTGTGCTGTTAAGATGGACACAGGACTTCTGCAGTTATCTGAAGGTTCAGTAAATACAACAGTTATCACAGATCCTAATGAGAAACATCACCCTTATTCTTTTCTTTTTTTTCCCAATAACAGGACATTGTCATCTCATGGGCAGCTGAGGATGCAGTCTAGTTCCAAGTTGGAGCTAGATGAATTTGTGGAATTGCTGCATGCTTAGTTCTTGGATATTTAGTAAGTATATTTTACTGCAGAAAACATACATGTCAACAGTACAAGACTGAGAAGAGCCCCCCGTAGTACCACACTTAGTGCAGCCTTCCATTTAGAAACTAATCACAAATAACTGTTTTCTGAACCACTTTTCCAGACAGATTTGCTTAATACCTTACTGTAGTTCTATCTTGAACTATCTATATAGTATCTATCTTCTATTTTCTTGTCCTCTTTGATTTATAGAAAAGGCATTAAAAAAGTGAAAATAAAAGGCCCTGCTAGAAAATTTACTGCTTTGCCCTTATTCCCAAAGTGCCTTTCTCTGAGAGGGAAGAAATTCAAAAGGGTTTGATAAGTTTTGTCCAGTTTTATTTCCCTTTCAGTCCCTGCAAGATACAGCAGAGTTAATTCCCAAAAGGAAGTATAAGTATCCCCAAATTGCTTGAAAGATGTACAGCAATATCAATACACTCAATGAGTGCTTTTCATGAGACTCTTTCACACACTTCAGAAGCATATCCAAATGAAGTAGAAAGCCATATAACTTGTATGCTGACAATACTCCAAGGATTTTCCATGACTCATCCTAAAGATAACTTATTGGACAGCCCTCTGATGAGTTATTTTTAGCTTTTATCAGCTAGTGCAATTTCTTCCTGCAAGCTGAGCACATTTCCACAAAGTCTTCCCAGAGTGAAGGTTGCAAATATAAAGACAAAGAAACAACCGACCAAACAAAAAAGGAACTGTGAAAAAATTACTGTCTATCAGATACTCTTTAGCAATAAGGAATGGTGTGGCAGTGTCAAGAGATGCCATGTGTTATGTTGCTCAGTTTCCGAGCTGTTTTGTTGGGATTTTTTTTAGTTTCCATTGGAAAACAGTGAGAATTGTCTGTCGCTTCTCAGCCTCCTTTTCTCCAAATTAGACAAACCCAGAGCCATTAGCCACTTCTCAGAGGACATTTTCTCCAGCACTTTCACCATCTTTGTTGCCCTCTTCTGGACACATTCAAGGACCCTCACATACTTCTATATTGTGGGGCCCAGAACTGCACACAGTATTCAAGGTGAGACTGCACCAACGTTGAACACAGTGGGATAATCTCCTGTTTTGACTGTCTGGTCATGCTGTGTCTGATGCACCCCAGGATGTACTTTACCCTCTTGGATGCCGGGGCACACAGCTGGGCCATACTGAGCAGCACCCCCAGATCCCTTTCTGCAGGGCTGCTCTCCAGACAATTTATACTTGTGACTGGTGTTACTCCATCCCAGGTGCAGAATCAGGCATTTGGTCTTGTTAAATTTCAAGCCATTGTGTATGCCATTTCTCATACACCTACTGCAGAAGGCTCATACAGTTCAGTGTTTCTGTAGTATAGCTGTTCAACAGAGCTCGAGGCACACATCAGATCTGGGAGGGCCAAGGACTGAATGAAGGTGAACCTCTACAGCCACACATCCAGTTGCTAATGGTGCAGGGAAGCAGGATGCACCCACAGGATGTCAAAAGAGGAACATTATCTGCCTTATTTACTAGGCTTACAGTGGCTACAGGTGATGCCGCAAGGTCAGGTCTGAATGTTTCATGTGAAATGAACCCCTTCCACTTAAGTTGTACATATGTGCAGTTGTGTGCTGAGGTGGGATCTTTGCAGTCTGCCTGTGAGTGATGTGGATGGCAAATAAAAGCCCGAATAAAACACGTGACAACAAAAACTAGGTCCCATGCTCATCTTCTCAGAGTTTATATGTGGCAGTGAAGGAGGAAGTGGTGCTGCTGTTATTAATGCAAAGGTGTGAGCCAATACTTGCTTAGTTGCCAGAGTTTCTCAGTGAAAAATTTCTCAGAAGTCACACAATTTCACCTTTTACCTTCAGGATTCTGCTGTATTATTTCCATACCCAAAGTGATCTAAGTACTACCCATGATCCTCAGCACCTAACACCTGCCCTCTGAACATCTCGTTTTGTCAAAAAGATCACTCCTAGATTCTCATCAGGACTGCTTTACCGTGTTGTCCCCAAATCATATGTCAGGTTGCTCTTTGATGAGGTAATCATGGACAATTAATGAACCACTTCCCTATGTAAGGAAACCCTAGGATCTAAGGAAAACTGAGGTGGTTTCTCCTATGTTTCCTCCATACATGTAAAATAAATTCAAGCCAGGTCTCATCAAGTTACCTTGGAGCAGGGCTCATTTCCTGGTGCAGCACACAAAGGTGAGATTTGAAGGCAGCTTTTGTTTGCTTCTGGTTCTCCTACACACACTCTTTCTTTGCAACCCCAGCATACAGTGTCTAGGGAAGGAGACTGAGCCAGGCATAAACTAAAGGCAATTTCCAATCTTTTATAACACCAAATCACTAATCATGAAGGGCCTCACTTAATATTTGGATATCTGATTATTCTGTAACTGGCTTCGGAGTACTGAAAAATGAGGGTCTTCACACAGGTGATAGTCTTTGAAAAGTGCATTTCATTAATTTACTTTGACTAAACTTAATCTGACACTGGCACATAGGAATTGAAAGAATAAGCATATGGATCAATATTTGCTTACACAGTCTAACTAACTGCTGTGTATTTAAGAGGTTAATTTTTACATCTTTTAAGTTAATTAACGTGAAGAAGAAAAGAATAGCTAGGTGCATTGCACCAGTCATGATCTTGCTGACAGCAATACATGTTTTATGTTGGATAGGAACAATATTTGTGTCCAAAAACTTTCCCTGTAAAGTCAGAACCCATCTTTTCTCTTTCTTGGACAGCATAGTTCAGAGTGTCTTATAATACCAGAGAGACATAAAGACATAAAGACATAAACCTCTCTCTAACATTACTAGTGCGTGTTTTAGGCATGATTTCGAGAAGTGCTGGATATTTGCTTGTTTTCATTGCTAGAACCTAATGGACCTTCTGCATAATGTAACTGTATGCTACCATTTAACATAATTCGTAGAAGGTGTTTTACTTGTTTTGTTGACTGAGGTTTTTTTAATGGAGATGCCCACTGGTGCTTCTGCCCTTAGCAACTGGCCCATAAACCTGAGATCCACAGATGGTTTTGGTACATGGCTATGAACAGACAAAGGAGATTGTTAATTGGGTAAACAGTTACGCATGTGGAAGCAACAGAACTACTTGAGTGCTTAATGCTTTGCATTTGCTTAGTTGACACAAGCACCAAAGCAACACATGACTTTAGGTCATGGATTGTTCCATTTACTGAGACTACTATTCAATATATTAATAAATTCTTTTGCACTGATCTTATTTTTCACTGCTTTGATATTAATATGGATATGTGGAAAGGTGTGAAGGTGTGTATTAACTACTGCTTGTGTTTTCTCTGGCTTTTACAAGAGACAGTAATTGTGAGGCTAAGGTGACAGGTTTGGGTGTTCAGAGACTCCTGACCAGCCCAGTAAGGAGATGGGATTTAAGGTGGGTGTCAGCATGCTCCTTACCACACTTGGTGTTTAAATTGACCCCAACCCAATCACGGAGTTCCCATAGCAGGCTAAGCTTGACTGAAGTGGAATTGATACAGTATGAGCTGTTAGATATAGGGTAAATCCAAGTCTAACTGCCAGATGGTAAGTATTTACAACAGTAATGCTGTTGGTAATGACTTGGGAAGCCTGCACTTGGTGTCACTAAGAAGTCACAGTCACAAGCACTGGGATCTCAGGAGAAGAAATTAAAAGAAACCCAAGGACAAGTGGGGGTCGAGGGAACATTTCTCTGAGAAATAATCATCTCCTCTACTTGATCCCTTACTTTCATATATATGACTAAAACACCTCAGTAATATGAAAAACAGTGTTCAGTGTGATGTATAACTGAATAGTATCTTTAATCAGTAGAAGCCAGACTTAAAAAAATTTTAGTTCATGGATTATTGCTGGACCATGTAAGTTGAAAATATAGTTTTTCTGCTGCCAAGATTTATGAGTCATCCAAAGCCAGCAGAATAGATAAATTGATGTATGCCTTATCTACAACAAAGGAAGAGATTGGGATGAATTCTCAAATAGGTAGTCATGTGAACAATGCAAAAGCCAAAATGTATGTACACAGTGAAGATCAGATTGGTTTTGACCCAGGTTCAGTAGAGCTTCTCCCACAAGTAAAAAGTAGTTACTATGAAACGGATGTGATGCAGTGACAGGAAAACAGAGTAATTACCTGGAATTCAGCCTTATTAGTTTCTGTACTTTATGATATTCTACATATACCAGAAATGTAATGGAAGTGACACACGGGTGATAACACTTTTGTCTCAGCCACAGTCAGCTGGGGCTGGTGCACACAAATAAAGAGCGGAAAAGGGTGAAGCAAGAATGTTTTTATTCTCTTTTTTTTAGATCAACCACAGAAATCTGTAGGTTTCAAACCTCATGATTTTTCGAACAGCCTGACAGTCTCATTAATTCCTTTTTTTTCCATTTCAGAACAGAAATGCTGTTAGTTTCAAAAGGCAAATATACTCATCTGTACTCTTTAAGCAGCATGTACTACTAAGTATTTTCAGTACACTTTCATAGAAAACAGAAACTTGCAATGAAGAGAGAAAAAATCCTTTCCTATCATAGGTTAATTTGTTAATACATTTTTTGAATGGTATCAAAACAAGAGAACCCATTATGGCCAGATTCTGAAATGTCATATATTACATTCTGTTTAAGTAATTTATACTAAAGGGTTTTTGCATGCAATTACATGAAGGTATTACTTAACTTCAGTGCTGATACAAGAGGGCTTGAGTGAGGCTGCAAAGTCTAACATTTCTCACAACCAGGGAGAATTTGAACTTGTAAAAATAGCTGAACAGATTCAGTCCTAGATGCAGCTGGGTATTGTTGGACCAATGGGAACTAGTGGAGAATGCATCCAAAGGAAGGGTCTTGATCTCTGTCATTTCTTGTAATGGCCCACCGTTATTAAAAGTTTCATGCTTGCTTACATCATCCTGTCATTTGTACCACACAACCTGAGTTTTCACAGGATGCCAAGCAGCAGACTTCCCTTCAGATCTTGGCAGTCCTCCAAGGTCACTGTGCCAGAATGTAGTTTTCCTCTCCAAATAAAAGACTGTTGATAACAACTCATTGTCCATCAAAAAGATATTACTCAGTTAGTCCCATCAACATGCTATGTTGCCTCTACAAGAAGCAGCAGATCCCAACCTTGGCCAGGGATGCAGACTACACAGCAGGCAGAACCTGAAATTTTCTGTCTGTTTTTACAATGCGCCTGCTGCAAAATTCTATCATGTTGTGCAAGACCTTCCTGCATGCCCTCTATTATAGGCATCTGTCTCTGCTTCTGGCTTCCCAGAGGAGTACTGCACTGAAGCATACTCTTGGGTGGGTTGGGAGGCTGCACAGAGGGACACGGAGGTAAACCAGTGCAATTCAGCACTTCTTATGGCTTCTCCAAGAAAGACAGAATATTCTTACTACGTCTTCATTTGCTGTATATATGTCATAGAATCATTTTGGTTGGAAAATACCTTTCATATCAAGTCCAACCGACAACCTAGCACTACCAAATCACCATTAAACCATGTGCATCAGCACCATCTCTCTACATCGTTTAAATACTTCCATGGATGGTGACTCCACTTCCCCGTTCCAGTGCTTGGCAACTCTTTCTGTGAAGAAATTCTTCCTAATATCCAACCTAAACCTCCCACGGAACAGCTTGAGGTCATTACTTATCATGGACATGTCTCTCTGTGTCACCCTTTCACACTCCTAAAAGAGAAGTTTCTATAGCTCATATCACAACACTTTTTTCTGGAGCCTCCTGGTCTTACACTGCAGCTACACCAGCCCAACCCAGTTAAGCCAGGGAATGTACCCCACACCACCTGTTGCTGAAGCAGGTGCAGTTTGATGCCTCTTGCTGGTCTGAAATATTTTCCTTATCATTAACCTTGGTGAAGGATTCTAGCTATTAAATTAACAGGTGTGAATGGCACAGCAAGAGCAGGATAAGGAAAGGCAAAGCTGTTGCTAGATTTAAATGCAAATTATTATAATTTAAATGCATTTTCTTTGCAGGACACTGCATTGTTTCCTGCTGTGTTTTATAGGAAACAATTTAAAGTAAAACCGAAAACCAAGATTCTTGCAATTGCAGTAAAAAAATATACAGGGAAGCTGGTTATATCTGAATAGTATAAATGTACTTGATCTTCAGTAACTCTTTAACAGGGTCATACTGTTTATTTTTTTTAATTGCAATTGTGAATTCGAGGATTAGGCCTATCAACATTTATTCATGTTTAACAGATGGCAAACATCCGGTCAGTCCTGGCAAATGCCATCCACTGAACAGCAATGTCATTATATTTTAGTCATAGAACAAACAAAGGTTCAGTTTCTAACAGGAAGTACAAGAGGGCGACAGTCAGTAACAAGTGAAGCCAATGCCATAGTAGTTTATTTATTGCAAAAGACATATGAAGTTTTTAAAGATCTGTTATCCCCTGTCAATGTCATAGGCAAAATTTCTGTTCCTTGCATGGAGTCAGACTGAGCTTTTAGTAGAAATGAGGACTGGATGTGGGACTGTTACATAGATCAGGCAAAATCATCTATACAAACCAAAGAAGATTATTCTGCATGAGGCTCCTTTTTCATAAGACCTGTCTTAGTGTTGCCCAGTGGGGCTGAATTGTAATTTTGATCTTTTCAGCTGCAGTACTCTGGGAGTCTTCAGGAGAGACTCTGAAAGTCTCTTGCACTTTTCTGTCTATGGCCAGAGCTGCTCAGGACTGCCTGTATCTCTGTAGGGTTTAATATACGGTGCTAAGTGATTCTGACCTAATCAATACCTCTAAATATGACTATATATTTTAAAATAGCAAAGCTAAACAACATATATATATATGAGGTGGCGCATCCTAAATATAAGACTTGCCAGACTAAACTGAAGGAAAATTTGTGTCACGTTCAGTGTATGAGACATTTGCTTGCCAGAACCCAAGGGCTTGCAACTGAGCAGTTTTGCAAAGTAAAAAGGTATGGCTGAAAATTCTGTCTCACAGCCCAGCTAAGGGGCTTTTACTAAAACGGTAGTGACCTCTTTCAGAGCACAGTTAAGGACTTATGCTGAGACAGCTTAAAAGCTAAAACAGATAGGTTTGACTTATTAAAGAGACAGAGAGGTTCAGAATTGCCGTTGATAAATGCAGGAACTGCAAAATTATAATTGAGCTCAAGTTAATAATTCCTGGGTAACATCTAACACAGTCAGAGGTACAGGCCTGAGTTACAGCTCTAATAGGTAATAGAAATAAAAAGTATACCAATACTGAAGGCACAGTTATTACCAAGAAGGTGTCCCTCTCTTGGGTGGAAGAAGAAGAGCACAGCCTGTTGAGTGCCTCTGCGAGACTGTCCAGTCTTCTCCCCTCCCTGAAGATGTATTTCCTTTGTGATTTTTGTATCCTAATCCTTTCTGTCCTCATGTTTAGCATGATTTTGTTGGAGAGTTGAGTAACATAGTCATATATGTTTATCATGTATTCCATTAGACTTATTACCATACATAGGGGTGTAAACTTCTTATATTAATTTTGCCATTACCTAGGCAAAAGTCTCCACTGGGACACTCTGGCCTTCAAGGTTTATGTAAGAGTTGTTTGCTTCCGTTGGTTTAGCCAAAATAGGACCATCTTCTCTTCACAAGACTCTCCCCTTCAGCCGATTGGCTGCCAGCTTAGTGGATCTCCAGCCCCAGAGATAGCACAAGAATCTCATGGTCATAAACATCTCACCCTTTCTCCTGAAGGACACTACATGACCTGTATTCCTGTCTCACAGCAAACTAGTCATTATCCCACAGAGGGGTGCTCTACAGACTTAGCGGTATGTACAGTTCTTTGTCATTACCTATTATCATAGCATTTGAGAAATTGCCAGTGAATTTACCCTCAAAGCAGCCCAGGATGTAACAAAAGAGCTACCAGTCCCCTTGGGGGCTGGGGAAAGGAAGAAGGTTAAACAACCTGCTGAGAGGAGCTGCAGGGTTACGCAACCTAGCAGCACATGCTGCTCACACCTTTCTGTGCTCCTGGTAGTGCTCCAGCCACTTGTCGTCCAAACTGACAGTCCTTTTGTAACTCACACCCATCACAGACAAACACAATCTAAGCTCTCTTTATCTGAAATATTTAGGGACAAGTGACTTCATGTAAATGATAGAAAAGATAATAAGGTAATTTCTAGAAAAACCTTTCTGTCCAGGAGACACAAGAGTATGTTGGAGTGAGGCTAGTCTCACTTCAGGGGTTTAGAGAGTCTTGATATTGAAGGATTTCATCAACAGTAGCATACAATGTACAAACCACTAATAAAAAAAAAACATATTATTAATTCATTTTTGGCATTCCTAATACTGTTTCTCTGTCTTATATAAACTATATGCTACTCAGGGCAGACACTACTTAGTCTGTTGCATGGATTGTACTTAGTAAAATAATGAAAAGGAAAACTCATGCCTTCACTTATTATTCTATCAAAAATAGTCTGTGAGGACACAATGATGTAAGAACTGATACTAGAATGATGAAAAAATTCAGCATATTTTATACACTTGTTTTGTGTCGAGATGATTTTCAACAGAGGAAAGTATTTGCCTATGATAGATGAACTGCATTGCCACTCATGTTAATATACTACTGTTTAATATCTTTTTTTAGTATTCATTTTAACACTGTTAATGTTTACTTAGCAGGACATTAATAACACCAGGATATTTATCATCTAGGAAATGGCTAATGAAATCTGCTTCATCTGTCAGTGGATGTTTATGTTTCAAGGCTGCACTGCATTGTTTATACGCGATTTAGGGGAGAATGTTAGTGTTTTGTTACTGACTAATAATAACAGGGAAGTTAAATTGTAATTAGTATGGATTTTTATTATTATTATTATCATCATTATTTATATTACATTAGGACTTCCTCAGGCTTCAGATCAATGCTTGAAGCAGCTCAACTGTTGGTGAAAGACTTAAGAATGAGACAAAATATGTTTGATAGTGATGGGGACAAAGGACTGGGAGCCAAAATTACCCAGCTCTGTAAATAAACTGACTCACTACCTACCTCTTCTATGGTGTACCCTCCTGCAAGTAGCCCTTTGGCTCTGACACATGTCTTTTAAATTAAAGGAATTTATACAATTTCTATATATTCAACAGTCAATTCAAGGCCAAACTGCATCTCCTAGTTTGATGTTTTTTCGAGATACTCTACTCATTCTTGATCAATTTTCTCCCAATGGCTCCTTCAAATTGGGTATAAAAGTCACAATTTTAAAGCATAACACAATTTTTAAATATAGTTTCTGGGGAGTTTTTCAGATCTCTGACACCTAAGTCTGGACCCCATGGTTTGAACACCAGTGGATTTGAGGGATTTCCTTTTGAAAAACACAAATGCCTTTGCAATTTATAAAGCAAGACAAGCATTTGCGAATGATATTTTTCTTCTTCCTTTGCAAGCCCAAGTTCATTATTTGAGGTTTTCCTTCTTTTCTTGCAAAGACCTCAACGTGGTACATCCTTGTTGGAAAGACACATGAGAGCTGCCAGATCGCATCACAACAGGGACAGGCATGAGTGAGGAAGCAAGATCCCAGAAGAACTGTGGAGCTGCACAGGTCTTTGGCCATCCTTTGCCAACCCTAGGCTTGTTCTTCATGAACAAGGATGAGTATTAATGACTCTCACTGATAAAGTGCATAGGTTTTGGTCATCTTGCACGTATGTATGTACGTATGTGTGGAATTTTGCCACTGACCAATGTCCAGTGACCTACCCTTTTTCCTTTTTTTAAAAAAAAATTGCAGATTGAAATCACCAGAAAATTAGGTTGCCCTGGTTATATTAATTTAATGGAAAGGAAATTGTACCACCATAGCAAAATATTTCCATTTACAAGTTACTGCTAAGGAATGAAATGCAAATTCCGAAGGCAGTTCCATTTCTTTTTTTTCCCTTCCCCAGAAGTCCCTGGAAGTACATAATACCATTCAGAAATGCTAAATCCAACCTCTGCTGCACTCCTGCAACTACCTCCAAAGTCAGTAGGAGTCCTGGGTGCACAAGAAACTGAGAGCCCTGTCAACATACAGCAGTTTTTAACTATTATTAAATGTAAATCTTTCTAGCATCAATATTTATTCCTGCTAAATACGAAGAATGTTTAGGATTATGAGTCACCATTCCTTTTCCAGTTAGTGCTTGCTCTGCCACTTCCACCCTTGAATGGAACTAGAGATTTACATACGATATCAGCACATAAAGTCAACTGTTAGGAAGAGGCAACCACAGAATAACAACTGGGGAGATAATAATGTACATCTGTCATAGCCAGTGTGCTCCACTGTTGTTATTTCTCTGTTGTTGGTTTTGCAGCAGGCTTGAGTGGTAAATCACAAAGAGCATGAATAAGTACAGCAGGATTTACTTGTGATTTGTTCCATGCAAGCTCAAGGTTGCCATGGGATACAGGAAGCATTTTTCGGGCACTCCCACAGCAATAAACTGTTGTCACTTTATTAACAAGTATCAGCATGCTGAGTTCTGCTCAACAGCAAGTCTATGAGCTGACCAGAAAAAAAGCTGAGGGTGGATAAAAAGTTTTTTCTCTGACTTTCGCTGCTTACTTTGGATGCTTACTCACATGCAACCCCTGCTAAAGGGGACAGTCTGCTGTTTGCTGTAAGACAGTAGATTTATTCTAGTTTCTAGTAGATGCAAGATCTGCATAATAAAAACTCACACTGCAATGTGCCACAGTAGTCCTAAGACTGTAAAGGTGTTAGACAGTCAAGAGGAAGCTGGAATCCAACAGCCAGTTTGTATTCTTTGCATGTGTTAGTTAGAGATTACNAAAAAAATGCTTTCAGTTTGATAGTACCACAGATAAGTGTCCCAAAGTGAAGGTCTGCTATGCTAAAACATCTTCTGTTCAGAGACAGTGGTCCCTAGAGAAGAGGTAGTAGTTTTCCTTTCCTGAGATTAATAGTCCATCATAGTCTTTCTGTAACTCTGGGTGTGACTACACCAAAGTGCTGAGAGCCTCTCCTTCATCAGTAAAGATAAGTTGTTTCAGAAGGCATCACTGTAATCTTGTTCTAAGAGAGCAGAGCGAGAAGTGACTAATCACTGGCTGAAAAGGTAGCAGGTTAAACAGGAGCAGGTAGTAGGAAATGTTGTTTGTCTTTTCTGAAGGACTGAGAAACAGAGTAGAAGAACTGCACAGAGGAAAGAAAACAGGCACACTTTTAGACAGCTTAACATAACTGGTTTTTTATCTCAAAGATCAAGCCTTGTAAGGGCACTGTAAAATCTGAGTGAAAGGTACAGTTCTCCAAGCCAAAGGGACAGAAATGGAAGTCCTACAGCTACCATGAATCTATTACTTCCTAAAGTGGTCCCCAGTGGTAAAAAGAAATGTTCACAAGCAGGAAATCTCATACTGCTATTGTCTTTATACAAACAAAAGCATCACTTTCCCAGGTCAAGGTAATACACCTTGAAGAAATAAAGTATCTTCTCTTACATTACAGTCTTCTTCCTTTTTTATACTTTTCCCTGACTTGACAGGTATTTTTCTTGCCTGGTAGTTTGGCTTGAGGGGTGAGGTATTCTCACATGTCCATTATTGATAAAAGGTATACCAGTCCCAGAGGAATTTACCTAAGTATAACAGTACATGAAAAACATTAATGCAAACAACTGATTCACATCAATTATTGTTCAGTCCTAACTATGTTGGTCATAACAAGTAAATGTAGAACTCTACTTTTAAGTATATGTAGTTTTTGAATGGTCTTTCCATGTAACTGTGAAGCAAACATATCCTCCACCTTCAGAACAGCATCAGAGAGCAATATAGGAAAGGAGAGGAATATCATACATTTATTTTTGAGTATCTATCAGTCCTAGAAATTAAGCAGAATGGACTTTGATTTTCACCTGGATACTTTAAATCTATTAAGGCTTTCTAGGTGAAAAAACTTAAATGAATGAAAACATCCTTAGAACTAATTAAAACATCAAAGGCAATAACAGAATAACAGCACCTTGGAATTAATACATCTACTTAGAGTACACAGATGCAACATTACATGAGAAGTCCTTTCCATCCTATTCCTTATTCACACCTGCATCCCAACAGGCACTGCATTGCCTTCTCCCAGCTGATATATTCTCAGAAGTTAGCAGCACCAAGATCCCAAGTTCTGATACTATTTATAATCACAGTCATAGCAGTTCTGGATTTCAGGGAGTTCCCTGCTGATCATCCACAGTGGACCACAGCTGAGGACTTCATTACAAGCCAAACAAAGATTTCAGGAATAAAATCTCAGTGAGGAAAAGGAAGCTTCACAAAGCTCTTCAAGATTTTACAATTCTTTAGTTTTAGAAACCTCCCAAACCTTTCCTTGGGGAGAAAACTTATATATAGAGATTTTTTTTTCTCTTGTGCTAAACATCCCATTGCATTCAGCAGCCACTGCAATTCCCTTGCTCTATCTGTGCACTCACTTCCCACTGAGAGATGTGATCTTGAGATGAATCTTGCAAGAAAATAAAAGCGCTTCTTTGTGCACCAGATTAGAGGCTTTCTTTCCAATCAGCACAGAGAGGTGGTTTCTTTCATTTTACTAAGAATAGACCTGGTGGGCTATAGACTGCAGTTTATCTGCTGTGACTGCTACAAGTGTGTAGGAGTGCACAGGGGCACAATGCCCCCCTAAATGGTATTTTAACGGAGGACAAGAATAAATGTTTAGACAATACTCAGAAAACTTTTTGACGTTTCATATCTGTTTTGAGGAAGAAACTAAAATGGCACTAAAGGCCGTAGAATATTTAGTCAAAGGCACTGGGAGGAGAGTTTGCTTTTCCAGTATCCATTATAAATCTCATGCAACTGAGTTCAGGTGTGTGACTACCCATAGGGCTGCAAGAGAGCTATTGCCCAGTCTACTCAGTCCGTCCAGAAAAACTCTTCCCATGTGTAAACAGGCAATAAAAAGAAGAGGGGCAAAGTGTCCTCTCAAGGTTCCTCTCTTTCTGTCCATTGGAGAGAGACCCTGCAGGACCAGCTTAGATTAGTCAGTTTGGTTTTGCTTAAACTGACATTTTACAGATTGTAATTAAGTTCTATCTAATGTTTTTCTTATTCTTTCTCCTCTGCATCACTGACAAAATCTGGTTTTCTCTGCCATCAGGACATGCAAAAATTTCAATAAACACATTACTGAGCTTTATTTTTTTTTTAATCAAGAAAACTGTGCCCAACAATGTCTAGTCCTGCTTCACAGTTTTCCACCAATACCATAAATTGCATCAAAGTTTCATCATTTCCTAATTCAGGTTTTCTCAGAAACATTACTCATCTTTGAAGAATGTTCTGGTCATTAAAAAGGTTAAGTGATAATATTTTCTTACATTTTTGTGGCTATTTTCTCTTTTAAAGAGAAAATATTATGGGAGGGGAAACTTCCCTGCTGATTGCAGTTGCTCTGTTTTCCTGTCTTTCTCCACTTCTTGCTTCTACAATTTTTCCAATTCAAAATTTAAAGCAAGTTGTTGTACAAAAAAAAGCTCGAAGTTGCAAAAATATTTTAATAAGAACTACCACTGGAAAGCCTAAAGGGATAAACCCTCCTTTGTTCTTCCTATACTCAGTCAAAGAGACAGGAGGGTGACAGAGTGTCCTTACACAAGTTTTGAAAGAAGATCATGCTATCATCTGAGCCACTGATGACCCCAAAAAGGAGAGGTTACAGTAAGAAATGATCCATGCTTGCCTGCACCAGCTGGACAGCAGGGGGGAGCATGGTTATGCAGCTTATTTATCTGAGCAAGCTGGATCTCACCCACTGTTAGATATTTCTTTCTTCTCCAACTTGCAGTGGTAGCCTTTTCCTCAATAATTCTTTCCCCTTTTTTAAAAGGGATCTGATTTATTATCAGAGGATCCATAACAGCAGAAAAAAATCTCCCCTCAAGCTTTCCTTCCCTTCATGCCAAATTCTTAGCCTTGCTCCTTTTTCTCGTGCTTCTTGCACTGGCTCTTCTCCCATGCCTTGCAGCCAGCACCTTTGAAGAAATATTCATCCTCCTCCACCTTGCTGGTTCCCCTGGCTCTTCCTCCTGCTGCATAATGGTGCCTTCACTCTGAGATCTGCTCTCCTTCAGTGAACTTTGTTTGTCCTCATCTACCCTCATTATCCTGGGCCTCCATTCAGTTATCTCCTTCCAGTTGCAACATTTTCTCCCTGTGAGGAATGTGGGATCAGTTGGTGTAAGCCGATGCCACTGAGCCTGGTTGTAAGGCAAGGTGCAATAGAGTATGGACACTGATTGTGCAGGTCTCTCCTACAAACCTCAAGAAGCTTGTCCAGCTCTAGACCTACTGTAACTCTCTTATCAGAATCACTGTTGCTCGATGTGTGACACTATGACTTGACAATGCTGTTAGTCATGCTCACCATGCTACTTCCAGGGACTCCTGAAAGCCCTTTCCTTTTCTATCAGAAAAAACTTTTGCAGTCTTCCACCCTATGTCTCCACCCCATGTGAGTCCCACTCACCTCTTCATTGCCATCCAGGTTTCCTATACATTCCTTACACATTCCACTGTCTCCTGATCTCCCTAATGTCCACTTTCCCCTCATGTGACAGTGCTTTTTCATGTGTTCTCCATGCTACACCTGCACTAGCCAGGCATGGTAGGGCTCCTGTTGCCTCATTTTGTTTTTACTCCCACTTCCATATCTCTGCTCAGTTTCTATCCTGTATTCTCACACCATATGGTTCTGAATTCAGACACCCTCCAGCCAGACTTTGCCACATGCAGCTCAGTTATGCCAGTCCTCTCTCTGTTCCTTGTTCCCTTCTCTGTCACTCCCTGTGTGACCTTGTTACCTTTCTCCTTTGTCTCTAGGACCCTCTATCTCTAATCTCAATGCTCCATCTCTCTCCTACACACTGCTACAACTTCCTTATCCCATCCTTGTAAATTTTTTTTTTTATGTTCTTAGCAGTCCAGGATGCAGGCACTGTTCCTGGTCAGTCTGTAACATGGTTAGCACTGGCGTGGGCAAGCAGCTTCAGAAAGGCAAAGAAAAAAGTTTATTCAACTCACAGCATCAAGAAAGCTGGGACCGTGCTTTTTATCTGAATCAGGCTTTTCCAGTGTTCTGATTTGTACCCATTTTGACAAGGTTGTTCCTACAGATGCAAAAGAATCTCTTGACATTTTTGAATGGAAAATTACTGTGCTAAAGTCAGACAAAACCATATGAATTATCTATTTTTTGTGCAGCATCCTAGGCACCTGAGTGGGAAGCAAAAGAATAGTTGGCACCTCAATGGCTGTTTAAGTGGAAAATATATGAGTCCCCTCTTCAATCCTGAAAGAAAAAAAAACATAAAAAGACTCATCTTAGTCCTCAAGTGCATTTGACAGCACTGGAATCAGCTTTATGACTGTGCATGATCAGAAGGTACCCTCCCACCTTAGTCCCTGAGGATAATACCGTTGCTAAAAAATGGCATTGGAAATCTCAGCAGCAAAACTCAGCAGTTGCCTTTACCTTAATTCATAAACAAAGGAAGAAGAGGAGGTGTTTCCCTCCCTGTTGCACAAAGGCTTCTTTTTTTGTTTTCCAAAGAGAAGGCCATATGAATGCATCCCATGGGTCCTTAGCCTTGGCCTCCGTGGAGTCCCCATATTCATTTTTTCTGGTTTCTCAGGTGCCATGGCTGTATGCCAAGTTTTTAAATCCTTCAGATTAGGGATGGCACCACTACTAGTGCCAAATAGTAAAAAGTCAAGATTAAGGGCTTATTCAACAGTATAACTGTCTGAAAAACTCAAGCAATTCTAAGATCTCCAGGTGTGTTGGCTTCACATTTTCAACTGAGTTTTTTTTTCAAAAACACTAAGCTCCTGGAGCTGAGACTCTACAACATACTTCTAACTTTATTTATGATAGGATTTAGTTACCTGAATGTTTCTCTTTGAAAGGATAAAATCAATCTAGAAATGACTTCAAGTGTCAGAACAGTCTTCCTGTCTTGGGGAAAGATCTCCTTTACCCAGGTCATAAGGGTGAAATTTTTCACCCAAGCTGAGGTATGTACAATGAAAATGTCTACATCTAAGAGCATCCCTCATTAGGTTCAGGAACTCTAATCTATGAGACAAAGTCTAGAGAATGACTGGTCCACTCAACCCCCCCATATCTGCCTGAGGATGTAATGGATCACTGTCAGGATCCACTGGCTGTACTTGCTAGATTTCCACAGAGCAGGCTGGGAATTAAATGAAAATAAAATAAAACAAAAGAAAATAAAAGAATAAAGGTCAGGTGCAGATCCCTACCTTGTAATGTTTAAAGGTAGGGTAGCAAAGTATAGCTGTTTGTAAACTACCTATCTTGTCCCAGTGCAGCTGTTGGAGCCTTGGTTTCAGATGCAGTTTCTTTGGCCAGAAGTAGGCACCTGAGTAGTAATGACATGGGTCACACCCTAACCGCCAATGACCAGCCAGTTCTCCACTGCTGTAAAGGGCAGACTCTTCTAATGTCAAAGCCAATACTGTTTCCAAAATTCTTTAATTGTTGCTAAATATGAGGGCCCTCACATTGACCCTATGCAATTCATGTTACCACTTTGTTTCTTTTATCTCAGAGACTGGGTTGCTTTACCCCACAGATTTTAAGTTTCCTCTTCCAATGAAAGTCCATCAATCCATCCCCAACCTATTATGGATAGAGGAAACAGAATATATCCTCCCACCCTGCAGCCTTCTTTTTCATATTTGAAAACTGTATAATCAAAATTATTAATTGGTAGACATTGTACTATTTTAGAAATTGGTCACATATTTCCAACTTCAAGGTATTATGCAGTGTGTGCAAAATCATGTTACTCTGAGAAAAAAAAGTTTACAAAACCACAATATATTTGTACTAAAAACATAAGAAAATTATGAACACCTTATAAGTCTGTCCAATGACTTTTCTGGCAAGGTCTTTGGACCTTGGTTTTGTTCCTTCAAACTTCTTCCCGACTGAGCTGTTCTCAAGCCCTGTACCTTAGACTAAGCTGTAAGTCCTTCACTAACTCCTGTGGCTTTGTGTCTCTCACAGAATTTACAAAAGAAGGAAGAATTACTCCCTACACAAGGTTTTGCCTGCTTCTTCAAATAGACTAGGAAAGTTTACACTAGTAAAAGTAATGCTTTTAGACCTATGCCTATATTACTTTTTTAAACCTAAAAGGTTTTTGTGTTTAGTTGTGCGTATAGACACATACAGACATTTTTATGCATACACAAATTATGCATTGTCTTTTAGAGTACTATATACAGTCTATATAAAGTATGCCTTAAGAAACCTATAGGATTTTTTCTTTTGTTATTGACTATAATTTGCTTCAATCAGCCTGAAATGTTTTCTATATATTTTGTTGGTAATCAAGCCTATTTAATTTCCAATTATTGTCCCTCTAAATTTGTGGTTTATCAAGTCAACACTGCACTGGTTGAGTTTATATCCTATGGGAAGGTATTCACCTGGATATAGACTATTGCATGAAAACCACCCCTGGAAATGCTAGCATTGGCAAACTGCTGTATTCAGTTGTGTTCCTACCATCCAGGCACTTGAAGTCATATTTACCCTGAGGTACTGACCCTTTAAATTAAACCTGGTTTGTTCTGGTCTCTTCATTTGTTTATTTTTCAACTCTAAAATGAATTAGATCCATCAAGCAGTACTGAAAGAAGGTTTTTAGGAAGGTTTTTAAGAAGTGCCTACCACATGTGCCTTCTCCAATAACACTGCCAATGGAAAGTCACATATAAAAATAAACAGTCTGTTTTCTGTTGGTAATAAATATTTGGTTCCGTTTTGTGAGGAAGCAGCACACACATTGCCTGTGTAAACTAATTAAAGTTCTGGGAAAAGAAAGTTTCCAGAATCAGGCACATATGCTCTAGACTGATATTTGAAACATTAAATAAAACTCTTAATAAATATGTCTGCACCTCTTTTATCTGAGCAATTCATTCAGATTATGCAGTAAAATTGCAACAGATTATTTGCAAAGGACAAGTGATCAGAATGCTTGTTTGGGTTTTTTTGTAGAACTATAACCACTGCGCTTTCATTTTTTCTCGACCTTTATTTTGAGACATTGCTTTTTTTTATAGGAACTACTAGATTAAGTCTATTGTGATGGGTTGACCTTGGCTGGATGCCAGACACCCACCACCAAGCCTCTCAATCAGCCCCTCCTCAGCAGGACAGCAGTGGGAGAAAATAAGATGGAAAAAACGCCTTGTGGGTCAAGGCAACGGCAGTTTAATAAAGCAAGAACAAAGTCCATCCGTGGAAGCAAAGGAAAACAAAAGTTAATGCTCTACTTCCAATCAGAAGGCAATGTCCACCCATTTCCCAGGAAGCAGGGCTTCAGTATGTGTAATGATTGCTCCAGAAGACAAATGTCATCATAACAAATTCCCCCTTCCTTCCTCCTTTCTCTTAGCTTTTACTGCTGAGCACATGCCATATGGTATGGAATCTCCCTTTGGTCTGTTTGGGTGAGATGTCATGGCTACACCTCTTCCCAAGATCTTGCCCACCCGCCCAGACTACTGGAGGGAGGTGAATGTTGGAGAGACAGCCTTGACATTGTTAGAGCCCTGCTCAGAAGTAGCCAAAACACTGGTGTATTATCAACACCTTTCTAGCTAACAATACAAAGCACAGAACTACGAGGGATGCTGTGAGGAAAAGAAACTCTATCTCAGCCAGACCCAATGCATCTATGTTTAGGAGAGCACTTATACACATGCCTAATTTAAAAAATACAAGTATTCTCCTTGAGATCAATGGGCCTACTTCTATAATTAAAGCTAAGCATCTGCTTAAATATTTTTTGGCCTGGATCTGCAATCTGTAACACAGATGGACTAACAGTGGTAGCAAGTTTCAAGATGTCATAATGACAAAAAAGCTTCCATTATACCATTAATCTATCTAGATATTTATATGGCATTCATTTCTATAAAAATTACAGTACCTGTCTTAAAGTAGTCAAGAGTGAGGTCATACTATTCCTCTGAATCTAGCCTGATTACTGGCTCTTCATTACTGGCCTTCCAGGGCAGCTAGCTGAGCCACCCTGAGTAATTGCATGAACACATTGCATCCACTGCGAAAACATAGATGAGCCCACTGCTGATGGCTCCGTAAAACAATCTCATTGGCTTTGCATTGAAGGAAGAGAAGAGTTTGTCAAAGGCATGTTTGCTGCTCAGCTGAGGACAGCTTCCANGTTCCTTCAAACTTCTTCCCGACTGAGCTGTTCTCAAGCCCTGTACCTTAGACTAAGCTGTAAGTCCTTCACTAACTCCTGTGGCTTTGTGTCTCTCACAGAATTTACAAAAGAAGGAAGAATTACTCCCTACACAAGGTTTTGCCTGCTTCTTCAAATAGACTAGGAAAGTTTACACTAGTAAAAGTAATGCTTTTAGACCTATGCCTATATTACTTTTTTAAACCTAAAAGGTTTTTGTGTTTAGTTGTGCGTATAGACACATACAGACATTTTTATGCATACACAAATTATGCATTGTCTTTTAGAGTACTATATACAGTCTATATAAAGTATGCCTTAAGAAACCTATAGGATTTTTTCTTTTGTTATTGACTATAATTTGCTTCAATCAGCCTGAAATGTTTTCTATATATTTTGTTGGTAATCAAGCCTATTTAATTTCCAATTATTGTCCCTCTAAATTTGTGGTTTATCAAGTCAACACTGCACTGGTTGAGTTTATATCCTATGGGAAGGTATTCACCTGGATATAGACTATTGCATGAAAACCACCCCTGGAAATGCTAGCATTGGCAAACTGCTGTATTCAGTTGTGTTCCTACCATCCAGGCACTTGAAGTCATATTTACCCTGAGGTACTGACCCTTTAAATTAAACCTGGTTTGTTCTGGTCTCTTCATTTGTTTATTTTTCAACTCTAAAATGAATTAGATCCATCAAGCAGTACTGAAAGAAGGTTTTTAGGAAGGTTTTTAAGAAGTGCCTACCACATGTGCCTTCTCCAATAACACTGCCAATGGAAAGTCACATATAAAAATAAACAGTCTGTTTTCTGTTGGTAATAAATATTTGGTTCCGTTTTGTGAGGAAGCAGCACACACATTGCCTGTGTAAACTAATTAAAGTTCTGGGAAAAGAAAGTTTCCAGAATCAGGCACATATGCTCTAGACTGATATTTGAAACATTAAATAAAACTCTTAATAAATATGTCTGCACCTCTTTTATCTGAGCAATTCATTCAGATTATGCAGTAAAATTGCAACAGATTATTTGCAAAGGACAAGTGATCAGAATGCTTGTTTGGGTTTTTTTGTAGAACTATAACCACTGCGCTTTCATTTTTTCTCGACCTTTATTTTGAGACATTGCTTTTTTTTATAGGAACTACTAGATTAAGTCTATTGTGATGGGTTGACCTTGGCTGGATGCCAGACACCCACCACCAAGCCTCTCAATCAGCCCCTCCTCAGCAGGACAGCAGTGGGAGAAAATAAGATGGAAAAAACGCCTTGTGGGTCAAGGCAACGGCAGTTTAATAAAGCAAGAACAAAGTCCATCCGTGGAAGCAAAGGAAAACAAAAGTTAATGCTCTACTTCCAATCAGAAGGCAATGTCCACCCATTTCCCAGGAAGCAGGGCTTCAGTATGTGTAATGATTGCTCCAGAAGACAAATGTCATCATAACAAATTCCCCCTTCCTTCCTCCTTTCTCTTAGCTTTTACTGCTGAGCACATGCCATATGGTATGGAATCTCCCTTTGGTCTGTTTGGGTGAGATGTCATGGCTACACCTCTTCCCAAGATCTTGCCCACCCGCCCAGACTACTGGAGGGAGGTGAATGTTGGAGAGACAGCCTTGACATTGTTAGAGCCCTGCTCAGAAGTAGCCAAAACACTGGTGTATTATCAACACCTTTCTAGCTAACAATACAAAGCACAGAACTACGAGGGATGCTGTGAGGAAAAGAAACTCTATCTCAGCCAGACCCAATGCATCTATGTTTAGGAGAGCACTTATACACATGCCTAATTTAAAAAATACAAGTATTCTCCTTGAGATCAATGGGCCTACTTCTATAATTAAAGCTAAGCATCTGCTTAAATATTTTTTGGCCTGGATCTGCAATCTGTAACACAGATGGACTAACAGTGGTAGCAAGTTTCAAGATGTCATAATGACAAAAAAGCTTCCATTATACCATTAATCTATCTAGATATTTATATGGCATTCATTTCTATAAAAATTACAGTACCTGTCTTAAAGTAGTCAAGAGTGAGGTCATACTATTCCTCTGAATCTAGCCTGATTACTGGCTCTTCATTACTGGCCTTCCAGGGCAGCTAGCTGAGCCACCCTGAGTAATTGCATGAACACATTGCATCCACTGCGAAAACATAGATGAGCCCACTGCTGATGGCTCCGTAAAACAATCTCATTGGCTTTGCATTGAAGGAAGAGAAGAGTTTGTCAAAGGCATGTTTGCTGC
Organism: Chloroceryle aenea; assembly: GCA_013399075.1. Classification (NCBI taxonomy): domain Eukaryota; kingdom Metazoa; phylum Chordata; class Aves; order Coraciiformes; family Cerylidae; genus Chloroceryle; species Chloroceryle aenea. The sequence continues at coordinate 496,060 of VWZY01012236.1, read as the reverse complement.
TCAGCTGAGGACAGCTTCCAGCCAAGGGACAAGAACAAAGATATGGGGACAAGACCTTCTTAAACCAGTCCAGCCACAGGAGTCTGTCTCATTCAGCCCTACATGCCACATGCCACCAAAGTAATGAACATGTTTCTTGAAAAGTTCCCCCTCTTCCCACCTCTAAAGTCTGTTGACTATAAATCATCCCATAGATCACTAGTTAGCTGGCTTCATATTCAGAACACAACAAATATTTCCCCTCCAGCATGAAGTGATTCAGGCTCCATAGGGGATAATTCCTGAAGTAAAGAAGCAATCTCTGAGACAGAAGTTGCTTTCCATTCCACAAAGGAGAAGGGTTTGTTAATCATGCAACTATTTAAAAGTCACTCCCAAGATGTGCACCTGAGCTCAGAGTCTATAATTTATAATCTACCCACCCACACATGTACACAGCAATCAGATCCCTGTTCCCACAGAAAATAAACGTGCCGAAACACAAGATCCAGCACAGTTCCAGGCAGTGATAAAACATTTAAAGGAAAGATACAGGATGGTTTCGTAAAGTCTCTGTGTAGCAGAGGGCAGGGGCAAATGTACCCTTCACCTGCTGCAGAGGGTTAATATGCAAATGTACAGAGACAGAGTTTCATTTGATCTCATCTCACCTTCTTTACAAACCAAGCCTTCATATCATGGAAGTATAGTTCACAATGCCAAAATACAAACAGTGGTTTAAAAATCTCTTAATGAAAGGATAGAGCGCTACTACAAAACAATGAAAAATGAACTCAACATGTCATTTTCCCATCAGATAGTATTTCTAAAATCAAGCATATCTACGGGGCAGGGGGAACTAACAACAAACAAGACAGTAATCAAATATTTTGGTGAAACTTTCTAATAAGAAATTAAACATAAAATATCACCTCTAGAATTAATCTTAATGCCCACATCCAGTGAATGACTGGACAGTTTCATGGCAGCCATAGACCCTGGCCATTTGTAGTCATGTTCTTCCACATAAGCTTGTTTGGCATTGAACCACAACTCACAGAAGGCACTAGTGCCTTCCCTTGGAACACTGTAGTATATCATTTAACAGCCAGTTATATAATGTGCAGCTAGTTCAACTTTTTACCTCTGCTTAGGATGAAAAGAAGTGCTGATATACCTGCATTTTTCAAGCACCAGTTATTCAATTTTTTCAACGATTTTCAAAGAAGACACTGCCAACTTTCTGCTGGAATTCTGGTGTGTGTCCTCACCAAAATAACAATGAACTTGAGGGTCCTCTAGTAGGGTAGGCATCTATAAAGGTTCCTGGCACTCGAATACCCCAGCACATCATTACTATTAATAGAGTTTTCCTTCCAACATTGCTAAAAGGCCCTATTATCACCATTCTGCAAACTGAGAATTGAATTTCAAAGTCACTTGCCCAAGGCAACACAGGAATTTTGTACTGGTGCCATGAATGAGCCCACATTTCTTGAGTCCTCATCCAAAATGTCTTTTTTCTTCTACTCTCTTATGTCAGACACAAAAGCAAATTTTGTGCCTCGATATTTTTTGTTGGCCTCATTCTCAGCTATTTTCTCACACATGTAATCATAAAAGATGCCAAAGTGGGCTCTTACTTTGGGATAAGAGATAGTGCTTCCATACGAGGTGGTCCCCTGGCCCAGATTTAATTTGCAGCCTTGCTTTCTCCTTGGCTGTCAGTAGCATAGCCCCTGCAGAAAAAGGGAGTGCTCTGGGTTGCACAACCTACAGTGTTTGCTTTGGATGATTAAGAAGTGGTATTAACACATTCCATGGATGAACTATTCCAATCTTCCTTAGCCTTAGGGATAGAAACTAAAATTCTGGGCCTAGATGGAGAATTCAAGAGAGCTGAAGAGTATCCCTGGAGAAAAAATAATAGCACTGGCTTGCATTTGGCCTTACTTCGAGTGCACTGACAAACAAAACCATACCAAATGCCTTGTAAGTCGGAAAAATAAGTGAATCTCACCCAAAGAGCCTTGCACATCTGATATTTTCAGCTTGCTTAGGTTCCCATCTCCCAAGTTTTCCTCTTAATTTATTGCAATCAAAGATGTGTGTCAAATCTCACACCAAGACCAAATCTGCTGATTTTCCTGCTATACCATAACTTGGCTAGATCTGTTTGAAATTTACTTCAGAATTCAGGCAAGACTTTTAATTGACTCAGAACAAGGTTGAGATTTGTCATTCTAGGCACAATCAGAAACATGAGCTAGAACCTACAGATCTACAAGGTGACATTTCAGTCCTCACACTGTGCTGAGGGGCTGTTAAACATCTAATGCACAAAATAGTAAAATATTTATGTCAACATTTTAAAACACAATGATAAACTATATATTTAAGACCCCTTAAGCTGAATGTGCACATCTTAATCATAGGCCAGCAAATATTGCAGTAACTTGATAGACTTAAGAGTCCATGGTTCTCACTTCGTGGGGGTGGGACATGATGAAAATCAGATGTGTTTGAGAGCAAAAAAAAGCCTGGAAATGTTTGGAGTAATGTCTAGTCTTCATCTTCTAGATACTCACCAGAGTCTCGTCTCCATTGTCCTCATCCCTGGACATCTTAAAATAAAACATGTAAGGTCTTGTGACTTCCAAACCCACTATTTTTACTGTCTCATCTGCATGCTAAATATTTCCAAAACTCCAAAACTCACGGCTTCCAGCCTAATGAGGTAGATTTTTTTTTCCTTAATATGAAGTTGTGAAAAGGTATGAAATTCTTTAGCACTTCTTGTTTTTTTTCACTGGGACATCCACATATCCTGATACAAATATCTTGATACCTCTTGGCTGATGTCCAGATCAGATCTTCTGCTCTGGGTTTCAGAGTGGCCCATTACAGTGATGGAAACCATCTGTTAAACTAGGGTGTAGAATGAATAATCTTCAGTGTTTGAGGATCCCTTTGTCCTTGAACACTATTTGGTTTCAGGTCCTCTCTCCAGCAGTTTCAAACCACCCTTAGGAAAAAAACTCCACAATTAGAATTAAACTTAGAGCACATTTTTGACTCCTGTAGAAATTGGGAATTGCTCTTTTACACCAACATTTGACAGAGTCTGTAGGGCATAACCTACTCCATAATACTTAGGTCATGTGGGGATATTTCTTTGTATACCTATTAATTAAGGTGTCATGAATTAATTAGGCACAATGCCAATAAAAAGCTATGATAAGCAGTGCATCTTATATGCTAATAGTATGGGCGTCTCTTACATAAGTGAATCATCCCTATTTCCCAAATCAGCAATTATGCTGTGCCCTGTGGGTAAATGTCTTTCATAGAAATTATTCCCAGAACTCCTTCAGAGAACATCTGAGAGAGCAGTGGAACGTCACGTTTATCTTTCCACACCTATGTCAGAGCTCTTTTGGCCAGTAGTTCTTGAACTTACATCCCCACCCCAGGTGTGAGGTTCTACTCCTACCTTTGAACTGTCTTTGAGATCATGGCCCTGACACAGCTCCCTCCCTGCAGTCTGAAACCACTGCTCTTGATGATGGCTTTGTACCTATGCCCAAAAGTCAGTGCTCTGCTCTCAGAACAACCTTCCTGTTCTCAGAAAGACTACCCAGGAAGGGGCACAACTTAAGATGAACTTGAGAAGTGAACTCGAGGAGATGAAATAGCAAGCTGTGATGATAAAGAAACCCAACTTCTAAGAAAGGTACATAGTAAAGAAAACCACATCCAAGTGAGAGAAAAATGCCTAAAATGTAACAGGGTTAAATATAAAACCCTCTTACATAGTTAGAGAGGTTAAACTGTCAAGTCTTGTCAGAAAAGTTTGAGGAGTAAAAATGGCATCTGTAACTGCATCGGCCAAGCAGGACAACTCCTGTCCCAAACTGTAGGTACCATCTGGGTGGCAAGTGCTCAGCACTTCTGAAACTGAAGGCAGAGAGATGAGGCTGATTCAGTCCTGAAAGTTTCACCCTGGTTATTTTTGCCCTGAGGGATTAATGAAATGACAGTAAAGAGGATGCCATGCTTCAACTATTGTCCTGCTATTCTATCCTGTCCCCAAGTCCAAGTGAAGTGACTTACTCCTGTCTCAGGGAGAGGCAGGTTCTTTTGTGTTATGTGATATTAGGTATCATCAGCATCCAGAGGCTTGGAATAAACTCAATTCTCCTTTCATTGCAAGGTACTTACGGACATCTGCAGCAAGAACTTGTGGGACCTAAGGCACTTTGGCAAGTCCATATGGGAAAAAATAGGCAACTCTGTATATAAGGTACTGCAGCAGTTAAAAAAAAGCAAACCAAACCAAAGAAACAAACAAAACAAAAAACAAACAAACAAACAAACAAACAACATGCACACACCTGTGGGATTTGGGCAGCTAAAATCTGGAACTTATTCAAGTAAGTAACTTTTCAGCTCCCATCCAAAATGATTTGCCTGAGATTGCAGAGGAGAGATATAAAAATGAACTCAAAACTGCAGTTAAAGGTCCTGCCACTAACACATCATTTCCTCATTTATAGCTAACAATCTCACTTGCTGGACTCTGCTTAGCTAGGATCGACAGTGGTGTAAATCACTGCAATAAGGCCACTTGAGAAGCTGCACCCAGTACATTTTTACTCTGCTCACTAAGACATCAAAGCAGAGAGACAGAAAATACAAAGAACATTATTATCATTGACCTAACCTGCTTTGCCTAACAAGCATCTACAGCAAAGTAACATGGGCTAAGATGTTAAAGAAAGAGCTGCATACATTGCATTCCTCTAAAGCCAAATTCAGTGTGGTCTGCAGGCGTCTCTATTGATTTCAATGAGATTTGTATCAGATCTCCATACTGAATGGTTAAGAGCTGCTGGGCAGGATGAGCTGTCAAGGAAAGGATGTACTTACAATTGCATCTTGACGAAAAAGGGAAAACAGGCTTTCCAAAGTACAGAATGTTTTTGCTGTAACCGGGATGCTTTCTAAGCCCTCCTGTTCCTTCTGTGCTTTAATTCCTTTGTTACAAAACCCACAAACACCTTCCGGGCCAGGAAATCCAGTATCTCTGCAAGTAATTATCTTTACACACAATAGACACAGAAAGCATTGTCACCACTTGAGAAACGCATATGGCTAAAAGGTTTACATGTAGATATTCCTGGGCCAGCAGTACAGGGTGAGGCAAGATAATAGAAGAGCTAAAAGAGAGAATGAGGTAGATGCTTTTATAAATAACATTTTTTTCAGGGTTTTTGGTTTGGTTTGGTTTTGTCATTAAATTGGGATTTTAGTAACCTGACCAAATTAACACATCAGCTGGATCCAGCCAAGTCCACAACATGGCAGTAAGGCAGAGCAAGTATAGAAACTAGTAATCCTGCTCTCTCCATCTGTGAGTGATTAGTCAGACTCTCAGTTCTGCTCTCCTACAGAGCTGGAGTTTCCAAGGTGCATAGTGGGGAGACAGCTCTCCCCAGTTTTGAGACCTTAGAACTTTCAGACTGCCATCAGCCTGGCAGTTCTGAGAGAGAGATCATGCTTTTTTGGGACATCCAAGATTTTGAGTGCTAGAGCTACTAAAGAAAAGCAGAAGTCATCACAAGTTGAACTTTGTTCAGAGTTGTTGAGGGCATCCTGAGAGAGGGCTCTCCAGGACTACTGGGAAATGAGAAGCACAAAAGGCCTGAAATGTATGATTATATAAGGAAGTTCAGCTCATATGTGCTTTTCTTTTTGCTGCTAAAAACTTCTAAATTCTTTAAAACAGCATGAAAAATGTATTTTTTTTTTTAGCTTTCTAGTCTGTAAATAATATACAACTCATACTTTTGTTTTGAAATAGCAAGGGTTTTCCTCTGCCTCAAGTCTAATTCATGCTCAGGGCTGTTAGTCTAAGGGGCTATTTAGTTGATAGACTCAGCCTCATTTTTTTTTTTTTTTTTTTTTTTTTTTTTTTTTTTTTTTTTTTTTTTTTTTTTTCTTTTCTCTGATAAACTAAGCAAACATGAGGTCACTGCAAGGGCCTGAAAACTGTTGCTTGGCAATGAAGTATCAAGTGGCTGGAGTACAGGAAAACTTAGAAAACAAGACCAAGAGGGTGGGATTTGGTGCTAGTACTAGCTTTCATTTTGAACAATACTCATTATCCAGATCTAAACACTGACACCATTTCTAACTTAGGGAATGCCTGAGCCAAAACTCCTTGAAAGCAGTTAGGATGGAGGGATCGCTGCATACTTACCCTGTTCTTACTCTCTCCCACAGCCTATACCCTTCACTCATATACAACCTCAGAGACAGGATGCTGGGCTGGGGAGCTCTTTGGGGTGTCCTTGTGCCATTGCTCTGATGCCCTTCTATTTATTGCCACATTTCAGAGGAAGTGGTTTTCTCTTATTCCCGATCATTGTCAACAAACAGCAAACCCATCCAAAGCCATTTTTGACAGTTTCAACCTTAGCACTTGCATTCAAGGATTAGTCACACGCTGCTGGAGCGAAAACAAAGAAAATGTAAACGGCTAATGCTTTTGCCAGAAGTATGCAAGAGTCTGTTTGGGAAAGGATATGCTATAAAAGTTTATGTGATCATACATTCTTTTATTAAAATAAAACCTTTCACAACAATTCCTAACAAGATGGGGGGTTTTCAAGTATCACCATTCATTAAACAAAGCTTGCCTGTTCAATTATCAAATATGAAAGGCTTGTGATATCAGGTAGATTCCTCTATGGGTGTATTTCAAATTGCTGTTGTTTAATTATTAACTGACTCCATCGTGTTTTCTTTTGATATGTTTTCTTTATTCAGGAATACATCCTGCAATATTAAATGGAAAGATAAGCTCAGTCAAGAATCTGAGGAATGATATAAAAATCAGATTGTGTATGTTTTCTCACTTCCCTTTTCTCGGCTATCCCAAATTATCACTGCAGCCAAGACAGAGAAAGGAGAAAAAAAATCACTGAGCTTTGGGGCAGAAGATACCCCTTCACCCACCTCCTTCTCATCTGTTACTTAGTGATCTCATAAGTATGAAAAAAAAAATGTGCCATGAAGGTTCAAAGAAAACACCATTTTGGAACTGACTGCTACCATAGATAAGTGCAAAGTTTATTCTAATTTATAGTGGCTTTTTCATATAGTTGTTTATTTGTTCAATACATAGATCAGGTGACCTTTTAATAAAATGCAGAACTTTGATAAATAAATGGTTTCATAAGTGTCTAAAGGGATTGTCTTGATATTGTTAAATCAGACTGTTTTGGCTCGGAGTTGGGTGGGGAAACAAGGAAATGTGGGCACTGTTCACAAAACCACCTCTGTGGTGGGGGATTCTGTTCTGGCACCTCTACAGTAATGTAGCCCACTGCAACACAGAGTACACATGTTCACTCTGATCAGAGTTTACCTGAGTCAAAGGCTTTTTCTGTCTCAGAAGAGATGTTGATGGAGAAGTTTACTACTCTTTCTGCAGTAATGCTGTTTTATGTTTAAAAAGTCACTAGACGGACTACTGGAACCGACCAGTGCTCTTTTCCAGGTAACTGACCTTACGGCACCCTATGATTCTGTCTGTAAATGAATCTTTAGAGGTTGAAATATAAATGAAAGTCCTTCAACAGGAGTGGATGGTAAAGCACTAGCCTAAAATACTTATAGAACATCAGTGTTCATTCACAAAATGAGATATCGGATTTTAAAACCTGCCAAAAGGGCTCTTTAATATCCTGTAAGGTTCTTAAAGAAAAAAGTAGAGCTACTTTTTTTGAGTTTTTTATTAGCCTCCTTTCCAGAATAATTGTTGTAGAAAAGGCAATATATTTCTTAAGTCCCAACTTTGTTTTACCAAAGGTTAAAAAAAAATAAAAAAGAACAGTTTCGTGTGGACCCAGAATTTCAGCATCTTCTTGGCATGAAGTTTCCTGGGAGACAACTAAACCAAGCAAACTCATGACGAGTATATTTTGCTTCTCACTATACTGCTTGTCGCAGCAATCCAACATGCACAGGAATTCCTGTGTAGTTCAGACTGCCTCTGAAGCACACAACCTTCAGATAAAGGACGTGGGCTCCAGAATTGAAAGACACCTCAAGATGAATGAAGAATAGCTCGATCTCATCACTAGGAAGCTTCCTAGGTGAGGAAGACTTGCTGTCCAAAGAGACAGACTTGGTCTTAATAGCAGATACAATCTGCACTTACATAGTTTAGCAACTAAGTTTTCTAGATGTGGAAGAAAGGCACCCAAGCAGTTTCAGTTCTACAGACCCATACCTTCTCATCGGTGAGATAGAATGCTTTTTCTTTTGTCTTGAAAACATTTTTTCCAGACTATCTTCCCCCTTCCTCAACAAATACAAATCATTCCTCACATGCTCAAAGCAGCAATGCACTGAATGTTCCCCTCTGTCCCTTCTGCCTTATCGAGTTTCCAATTCCTAATTAAATATATAAATTCTGAAAGTGCATTTTAACCACTAGCAACTGATTCCCTTCAGAACAAAAAAGCCTCCCTCTAGAGCCAGTTACATGAAATCACTAGACTCAACAAGCTAAACTAACTTCCTCTTGCCTTACCCAACCTTTTAGTGGTTGGCAATGTTCCAGTGCTTGTGATTAAGGGAAAAGATGCTGAAGGGCCATATTTTTTAAGGTGCTGAGTACCCACAGCACATGCTGATTTCAGCTGATGCTGCAGATGCCTGGCCCCTGTATCATCCTGCCCCATGACATCTTCAATTCTCATGGTGTGACAAGATTATCACTTTCACTTGTTTTTCTTTTCTTTTTTTGCACTATCAAAGTTAAATTCCACAGAACAGTCAGTGATGTTTATCTCTTTCTGAGCTGAGCTGCAGAACAGTATTTGCATTTGAAACATGAAGTACTTCTACACCCACTTCTCCAAATGGAACCACTACAGAGTTTTGAGTTTGCACCTGTACGTTCCACTGCTGCTTTGATTTATTTCAGCTGAAAGGAAAAAAGAAAACTGAAGGTTTTTATTTCAAATGCTGGACTGGCCCTCCAAATGTGTGGTTCACGCCTTGGCTCTGCCACTCATTCATGTGTAGCTCTCACACATGAGCAATGCATCTGTGAAATGGAGCTGATGTGGTTTCCTTTGTCCTGTTCTTTCACCCTTTCTCTTGAATAGCTGGGCAATAAGGTCTGCCGCAGGTCCTCAGCTAAGGTCTCCGGGATCTAATGCTGTAATTAACTTTAGGGATTTTAGTGTTCAAAGCATTGTGTGTAAGCCCCAGGGGGACTTGCTACAGAAATACCAACCCAAAGACCCTGGCAGTGCAAAGATGTGCCTGGGCACTCAGTAGTGTTGCTATCATACACTTCAGACAGACCACCTTTACTAGGAGAAAATATAGCATGTTTGGAAGAAGGGCTAAACAGAAGGAATCTGATTACCAAGGGCCAAGAGACTAACTGTCCCTGAATGACTTACTGCTTATTTCTGGCTAAATCATCTCCCCCTTTTTTTGGAGAAGAAGCTTTCAGGATTAAGACAGCAAAAGGCTTTGTCATAAACCACTCTTCTGTATGTTTTATAGAAAGTCCATACAAGGATTTAGTTTTCACATTACAAACAGGATGGGAAAAAAAAAAAAAAAAAGAAAAAGGAGCCAAACAATGAAGAAGCTGAAAAAGAGAATAATTCTTTAGAAATCACTGGGAGTGTCTCTCTGAAAGCCACAGGGCTGGAAGGAAATACTGAACGTTTGTGTCTTCCTGTGCTTAAAAGTCATATACTTTCCATTTAACTTTAGAGAACGTCATTTTGGCTGGCTCTGTGGCTCTTGCATCAGAACAAATGGTGTGCCTTTCACAATGACACAGTGCTGATATGCACCTGAAAGCTAGAGGGGAGCAAATGGGGAGTGGAAATGAAGCTTCAGCTCAGAAGAAAATCAGAGGATTTTTTTTAGCATGTTTGGTTTTTTCCTTTTCTCATTGATGACAGGGACTGGGGGGAAGAAAAGAGGCTGGAGTAATTGATTTTCAAAGGAAACAACGAATGGGCAGATGAGCTTAGTAGTGCTACCATGGCAGCACAAATACCTGGGAGAAAAAATACTCAAGTTCATTGTTGCATGTTCCTCCTACAACATAATATCTTTCTATGGTGCAATAACAAGTCATGGATAACAATTTCCAGATAAAAGGCAGCAAATAAGAATGATGTCAATAATGCTGCAGCATTCGACAACACAGTATCATAAAATCCGAGGTACAGCAGTATTCAGTGTAAGAAGTGCTAGCGTGCTTACTTAGAAGTGACAACTTTTAAATGCCAGTCATTTTATAGTTTAAGTGAATGTCATCAGTACAGGATCATAATGGTCTGCTCAGTTCATACATTCAGAAGCCCACTGGAATTAACAGAGACATGTTCATGGCTTGATCAGGCTAACTACATATTTCTCTTGTCCTGGGTAAATATGTGGGTTTCAGATGAGAGGAACTTGGCAGATGTTTTTGATATGTGACTCAAACCTCTCTAAATGGCTTAGGATTTGGAAGTTCTTGCTCTATACAATGCTGAGAGTTTACCACTTGTCCACCTACACTGTAAGAGTAAGTGGGGTCTTCTACAAAAAGAAAAAAAGTAATAGTTGGTAATTAGATACAAACTATTTCAAAACGAAGGGGAAAAAAAAGAGAGAGAGAAAGAAAGATTCCATGCTTAATTTCAATAAGCAAATCCAGAAAACATGGGTGCTGTTTATTTATTTCTTGCAGGCTAAGTAGTGCCATGGAGGTATAGAGTCTACGTGCAGTGATAGCATAAGTCAGGAGATGGCGATGTTGTAGATGGCCTTAGGACTCTTCATCTGGTTATGTAACAGGTAGCGTTGGGTGGTGCTGGTGCGCGAAATGCTTTCCCGTAAATTGTGGTGCAGGTCAGCCAGATGCCAACCCTGAAGCTGCCTTCATCCCTCCTGGTCCAAGAGCATTTGCATCTCAAGTTGTTGCATTCAGGTTGTATTGCTGACACTCAAAAAAACCTACTTTGCTGTGAACTAGCAAGTATGGGAAGATGGATGCAATTCCTCATGTACTGGGTCTGTGTTTCAAGGGTGACTTCTTTGGAGGCAAGGATAAAAGAACATATAAGTTGTTACCTGAGAGCACTGAGATACTTCACAAATGCTTAGACTGACAGAGAGAAAAAGGTTTAAAATGTACATTGACTTTTTTTGATGTGCTGTAATATCTTTCAGGAGTTCCTTGAGGTTGGGCTGCTCTGCATCTCCCCCTACCTGGTTATGAGGTTACAGAAGTGGGTCTAGTCTCAAACCAACAACCTATCTCACTTGCCAACCTTTTCTAAGACTGTAGAAAGAATTTACGTGGCCAAACGCCTGATTCTGCATCACCACCAAGGTCTGGATGGGGACTTGTCATTCATCTCCCTGGGGAAAGGCCCTCCTAGGCACATATAAGGGTTTCAGATGAAAGCTTTGGAACTCAGTCTAAACTGGCAGATCTCTATAAGGTTAGGCAGGCATATTGCCATGTGATGGGTTTCATCTAGCCATCTTGAGCTGGGTTTATACTGATTAAGTCCTATCCATGGTCATCAGAGATTTGAGGAAGAAAGAAGAAGATACTACACTCCTCACTGCATATATGGGTATGCCAAATCTATGAGTGTCTGGGACAGGCACAGCTAAATCATACACTCCTGACACTCCTGAATGTCACTGCAATAACACAATACTGGTTAACTCTCACCAATTTACGCTTTCATTTCCATGTGAATGAGATTTGTGATGAGACTTTGGGATTGTTTGAACTTCAGACTCAAAGTGGAACCTGTGGGTGAACCAGCCTTGTTCATAACTAACTGAAGACAAAGATCATGCAGCATCATGGGAAGGAGAACTGTCAGGTTTCACACTTCCCTGCCTCTAACACAAAAAGAAACATGTTGAAAAACCTTATAAAAGGGGAACTATCAGATTACAGGACAGAAAAGTGCTCTTCAAACTAGTTCATGAACCTTTTGACGAATATGCTCAGAGGTGTAAGTCTGAAGTGCAAGCATAAATAAGTACCTTTATTCCTGTCATCCTCTTGCCAAATTTCCTGACAGCTTGGAAGAACCATCTGCTTTTGTCTGGCCCAGGGATTCTCACCTTGGGGATTACAAGCAGTTGGCAGATGACTCTCATCATCCCGCTTCCTCTCAGGATCCACCTCCGCAGGATAAATCCTGCAGTAGCGGGTGGGAACTTTTTTTGATTAGCTCATTCACCAGAGAAATCACATGCTTAAACCCCGAAGGTTTGTCTTATAAAAAGAGGGCTCAATGCAGTCAGAAACATGATGCAATACAGGAGGGAGTACCAAACCTCCCTGACCAGAGCCAGCAGCAAGTTGAAGGCACTTTTACCCATTCCTTTGCTCTTATCCCATTACCCACTAGGAATCTGTCCATTCTCTAACTCTCCATCTCTTACAATGTATCCTGAGGGATCTACCATCCCCAGATACTTCCTTTCTAAGGGTAACAACCCCTGGAGCAGAAGCAGAACATCATCTGAAATGCATACCCCAGACTTGTCCATCACATGCTGATGCCTCAGTGGTGGGAGTGCGTATGTCCAGCAGAGGAGTCAGATACTATAACCCTTTACTTATCCCTATGTGAATATGTTGCTGTTGTGAGTCAAAGACTTTAGCCAGCTAAAGCTAATTTTCAAGAGCATCAGGGTGCCTTTAAGGTTGTCTGCATCTTATAAGTATTTTAACATTTTTATGAGTCTCTGTTCCTTCTCTCTAATAAGGGATAATAACCCTCTTCTCATTTACCGGGTTGCTGGGAGCATAAATATTTATGAAAACGTTGCAATGGTGAGATTCCACAGGATGCAGGGTCCACAAAAGTACCATAAATAGACTGCAAATATATTGTGCAAAACAAAGGAAGTTTGCTGCCACCAGCCTAGCAAAGGGAATCAAATTTTATTTAGATAGACCTCAGTGCTCCACAGCATCTTCTGACATCAGGCAATTTTTACTTCTTTGTGTTTGTGTATGAGGTTTCTGGAAATGCCACAAAGCCAAATCTTGTCATAATCTTTTCACTCACTCCCTACTTCTAGTCTCAGACAAAAGGAGGAAGTTTGGAGAAGCAGAAAAGCATACAAACCAAATACAACTGAGCATTTGTGTGTTTATTAAAAGACTTTTTGGGCACCAGCATGGAGAATATGGTTGGGGCAAGGTTTTGATTTCACCCTTGCTGGCTCCCACACCCCTAATTAGAACTGAGCTCTTTGTAGGTAAATAACATTTAAGTGGAACTATTTTTGACCACTGGGGTCCTGCACTCTGCTGTGCAGTGCCCTTTCATTAGGAATTAGCCGACCCAATGCTGAATAAACACATTGTGCATTTTGCAAGAGCTCTGATGTGGTCTCTGTTAATTACTCTCTTTAGCCTATTGCAATCATGTGCTGCTTAGCTTCACACACCACAAGACTGCTTGGTAAGGGGAAGATTATGGGGGATGCACAGAGAAATTCTTAAAGGGAGAGACAGCATAAAGACATGCTACGAAGTCTGTTTGAACTAGTGTCAGATACAATAATGAGTGGGTAGGAATAATAAGAAATACATAGCACTTCAGGAACATTTCACATTCTCTAAGTGCTGTGCCAACATCAAGCAATTAATTATATGATCAGGACCTTCTCTCTCACCAACACCCTCTTGACTCTACCAAAGAGACCAGACTGGCTTACTAATTTGCTTTTTTTTTTTGTTTTCACTACCCTTGGCAGTGGTTTGTACTTGGAACCTCTTTCCCCTTCACCCTCATATTACACTCCCATTCGTGACAACCTATTCATAGGGTGCTCAGATGCATGCTTAATGCTTTATTGCTGAGCTTTCCTCAAAGATGCCTAAAGCCTTTTATCACTGGACCAATAAACTTAGAGTCCTTCATCTTTCTCTTCTTCAGGTCCCTGTTCTGGACCTCCATCTTCTATCAGATTTGCAGGGAGGCAGCCAGCAGTTGCCATAGCAGTGGATCCTTACTGATCCAAAGATTGCTCTGCATCAGAAATCACAACACTATTTTCATTACCAGCCCCTTTAATACAGTCCTCACTTAGCTCTAAGGTTTATAATTATGAAATTTGTTCTGGCCTATCAGCTTCACTGGAGCATGTGAATGGTCTGTCTCTGAAAGTTGGATTACTTTGGCCCATACTCCAAAGGGGAAAGTAAGCAGAAACCTGTGGGTTTTTGATATTAGTGATAGTAGTCAGTAAAACAATTCCCTTGTTTAGTACCGGAGCTGCCTATCTTCACTGTATGTCCCCACCAATGTAATTATGCAGTAATTACAGCAACAATTCCTCTCATCTAAACTGACCCCAACTTCACATATCCTCATTTAAGCACTCAGTAGCCTTTCCATATCTCAATTCCCACATTGATAAAGGAGGAGGCATTACTATTAACAATATTTATTATTAATATAACTATTCATATGTGCAAAACCCTAAGGCTTCCAGATGAAAGGTACTGGATAATTGTAAGGTGTTCTCCACACAGCCATGGGCTGTTAGCAACCAGCACAAATCACGGAAGATTATCAAATACACACACTTGAAGATTGAGCTGATCAAGTAAAGCATTGCCATGGAATAATGTCTCCCACAGTCTCCCACTGCTCCAGAAATTCTGAAGCATTAATCTCCAGTATGTAACAGAAAGGACCTGATGCTTTTCTCTTCAAAGAGGGGATCATTCGCCTTGTCACAAACAATGTTTGAGGGCTGTAACACTGTCACTGCCAAGTCACTTGCTGAAATTTAATAATTTCATGCAACGGATGTCTGCAAAATATTGCTGCAGCTACTATCTAGGTATGGTAGAACTTCCCATCAGCCACCCTGTGGAAATGCTGACAGCTTCAAATTATTTTTTTCTAGAATATTTCAGTCTTGGTACAGACCTAAATCTATGTCTGCTGGGGGTAAATTTCCACAAATCAATCTAGATTATAAATAGATGTATGTAGTGTCTGCTTTGTGGGAACACTCTTGGGGTGCAGACACAGGTATGTCCCAAGTGGCCTTCCAGCCCTGTTTTCAGTGATACCAAGAGCCAGCCCAGATTGAGCCTCACAGTTAGAGGACCTTAAAAGGTCCTCTGTAGTCAGTGGAGACAAGCAGGTATTTCCAAAGGGCAAGCTAGTTCACACCTATGATGATTTGCTCTTTGCAGGTACCTAAATTCCCTAAGAAGTCTTCACATACTGTATGGTGGGATCCTCAGGCACCTAGCCCTGAACCATGTAAGCCTAGCTTAAGGAAAATACATCTGTTATGGGCTCACAGCTGGGTGGGATAAATCCAGCACTCACTCCCAGGCTGTACTGTCCACAGACAGACTGTGGCAATGAAAATTTGCCAGAGCTACCACCGGGGTTTCCTTGAGAGCAAGAGCAACATTAGGATCCATTATGACACTTCTTTGCAGCTGAAACTAGCCTGCTTTGACCTAACATTGAGTCTTTCCACCACTTTCCTACAGTGCTGGGATACCCTTGGCTAAAGGCCAAACTCCCACCCAGCTGCTAGTTCACTCTCCCTCCCCAGCAGGACATGGGGAGAAAATAAGATGGAAAAGCTCAAGAGTCAAGATACGGACAGGGAAATAATTACCAACTAGTGTCATGGGCCAAAGAGATTCATCTTGGGGAAAATTAATTTTATTGTCAATTGAATTAGATTTGAATGGTGAGAAAGAAAGACAAAAATTCAAACAGCACTTGCCCCCCACGTCCCTCCAACACTGAACGGCAGAGTGGGTGGGGATGGGCGTTCGGTGAGTCCCTGACAGCCTTTCTGGGCCGCTCCTCCCTCCTTGTCTCCCGGCTCCAAGGCCAGCCCTTCCCCGGCTCCCGCCCGGTCTCTTCCGCAGCCGCAGCCCCTGCGGGGAATGTCAGCCCTTTGCGGTGTGGGGCCCTTCCCGGGCTGCAGGGCGGGTCTGCTCCAGCGGGGGCTCTGCAGGGGACCCCTGCTCCGGGCCGGCAGCGCCTCCTGCCCCCTCTGCTATTGCTCCCCCCTCGGCCTTCTCCTCCTCGGCCTGGGCCGCCTTCGGCCCTTTCTGGAGCCTGTTTTCCCCCGCTTGGCTCAGGGGCTCGGCTGTGCCCCGAGGTGGGCCGGTGGATCTGCCTGGGCAGCCCCGGCCTCTCCTGACATAGGCCACCCTGCNGAGAAAATAAGATGGAAAAGCTCAAGAGTCAAGATACGGACAGGGAAATAATTACCAACTAGTGTCATGGGCCAAAGAGATTCATCTTGGGGAAAATTAATTTTATTGTCAATTGAATTAGATTTGAATGGTGAGAAAGAAAGACAAAAATTCAAACAGCACTTGCCCCCCACGTCCCTCCAACACTGAACGGCAGAGTGGGTGGGGATGGGCGTTCGGTGAGTCCCTGACAGCCTTTCTGGGCCGCTCCTCCCTCCTTGTCTCCCGGCTCCAAGGCCAGCCCTTCCCCGGCTCCCGCCCGGTCTCTTCCGCAGCCGCAGCCCCTGCGGGGAATGTCAGCCCTTTGCGGTGTGGGGCCCTTCCCGGGCTGCAGGGCGGGTCTGCTCCAGCGGGGGCTCTGCAGGGGACCCCTGCTCCGGGCCGGCAGCGCCTCCTGCCCCCTCTGCTATTGCTCCCCCCTCGGCCTTCTCCTCCTCGGCCTGGGCCGCCTTCGGCCCTTTCTGGAGCCTGTTTTCCCCCGCTTGGCTCAGGGGCTCGGCTGTGCCCCGAGGTGGGCCGGTGGATCTGCCTGGGCAGCCCCGGCCTCTCCTGACATAGGCCACCCTGCGGCAGCCCCCACTGCCAGCACCTGGACGTGGACACCCCATACACTGTTTGCATTACTGACACACAAGTAAATTTTCACAGTGATCCTCATCCAGAGCTCTAGAGTTAGCTTAGAAATGAACAACCCATGAACAGTGGTCTCATAGGATACATCTGAACCTCTCCAGAACATCTCCACTACTACTTTGTAGTAATCCTCAGAAAATCTTTTGATGTTCTGTAGCTTGTGAGTGGCAAATTTCTACCTGATCCCAGCTCACCTTAAGCATAGCATGGTCCTTACATGGTCAGACTTAGCCAGATAATGTGGCAATGAGGATGGAAAGACCATCAGGGTTCATTCTGTGTAAGATTGTTCTCCATCTCAGAATTTAGCTACACCCTACAAAAAGTCAGCTGGGATGCTCCCATAAATGGCCAGCTCTAAACTACTGCAAATATGCACCATATCCTATTCCATGGCACATTTAAGCCATTCACACCAGTTTCTGCTCACTCTTTGCTCTTACTACAGATTATTGAAAAACAATTCTCAGACTCTTGGAAGGAAGTGATGGCTTTGCAAAGAGATCAAAACACTCTGGTTGAGCTGTGTATCCTGGAGCAAATGGCTTGTACTAACCTTATAAGGTAGAATTTGAAGCCTGTATGCATGCATTTCTGCTTTTGGGACTGGTGGATCTAATCGATTGCCCCCAGCTTTAGCCTAGAAAACTAGACAGCTGGAACCATCAAGGATTCTTCTGCCTAAAAGAATTAAGTAAATAAATTAAGCAATCAGACACAAAGGAGTGGGTGTGCAGCAATTGCCTATCATTTGAAATGTAAGGCACAAATAATTGATTGTGCAGTTATCATACCACACAACATGCATACGTATCCCCTGCTCTTGTTTATATATTTACAATGTGGGAAAAAAAATAATTGCAATATACAGATAATAATTTGTCTTCCCCTGTGTGGTAGCAACATCAATAGTCATTATTCTAAAATCTTCCTTCAAAATATTCTAGGCACTTCAACAGAAAAGCAATTCCTTGCCTGAAGGGGTCACAGTCTGTGCTGGATTCTGCCCCAGTGGAATAACACCTAGCTTCATCATTTGGGTTTAATGTAGGCAAAGCAGTCAGATTAAAAAAAAAAAAAAAGAGAACACAAGTGAAAAAAAAAACAGACAGACAGAAGGAGTACTTGGTTATTCTCTGAATGTACCTGGTTGTTTTTATAGGCTATGCCTTAAATATATTGATGCTGGCAGGTGAGGAAGCACAGCAAAGCAAAAAGGAGGTGACAGTTATGGTTGTGGCAATTTGGCCATTGGGATTTGATGACTGGCATTATTGACAGTGGAGATTGCAAGGGTCTCTGTGGAAAGAGACGATGAATAAATAAGACATATTGAGAAAAAGTTATGAGGCTATATATCTTGGTTTACACACAGGAGCATCCAACCCAGCTCTCCTTAGACACTTTCCACTAGCTTTATGGAAGCTGGATTAAGACAAGGATATTTGTGCAGAGGTCAAGTTCTTTCTTGTATATCATTTTTGTCTAAAACTGGTTTCTTTCTGGAAAACAGTAGCTTCGGTTTCCAGTAAACAGAAACAAAATTCTCTGAATACACAAAAATGCTACTTCAATGTGTGGCTTCAGAGAAAAAGAGTGATAAGTAGGATTTAAATTTTGTCATTTTCCACATAAAGCCATCATTTTTTTAAGGGCAACTGTCCATTAGATGCCATAAAACTGCATCCTTTTGCTCTTACATTGCCTCAAATGAAAATAATCGAGAAATATTGAACAAACATCCAAAGAACTCTGGCACATCATCTTTCTCTGAATGAAATTTTCAGATTTTGGGTTGTCCTATCCAAATGCCATTTCATCCACATCACCATAAGTTCTGCAGTAATGTCTAAATACCATCTTCTTTCTGAGATAATCCCCATAACATGAATAGAAAAGTTTAAAAAGAGTATCGGTGTTTCATAGAATCATAGAATGGTTTGGTTTGGAGGGACCTTAAAGATCATATAGCTCCAACACTCCTGCCATGGACAGGGACACCTTCCACTAGACCAGGCTGCTCAAAGCGCCATCCAGCCTGGCCTTGAACACTGACAGGGATGGGGCATCCACAGCATCTGTGGGCAGCTTCTTCAAGTGTCTCATCACCCTCACAGTAAAGCGTTATATCTTCCTTATATCTAATCTAAATCTATTCTCTCTCAGGTTGAAACCGTTACCCCTTGTCCTGTCACTATACTCCCTGACAAAGAGTTCCTCTCCATCTTTCTTCTGTAGGCCGCCTTTCAGTACTGGAAGGCTGCTACAAGGGTGTCCCTGGAGCCTTCTCTTCTCCAGGCAGAGTAACTCCAAATATGAGAACAGCTTGTCATCACAGGAGAGGTGCTCCAGCCCCCTGATCAACTTTCTTGCCCTTCTCTGGACCCCCTCAAGCAGGTCCATGTCTTAGTATGCTGGCGTCCCCAGAGCTGGACACAGTACTCCAGTTGGAGTCTCATGAGAGTGGAGTAGAGGGGGAGAATCACCTCCTTCAACCTACTGGCCACACTTCTTTTCATGCAGCCCAGGATGTGATAGTCTTTCTGACTTCATATGCACATTGCTGGATCATGTTGAGCTTCTTGTCAACCAGCATGCTCAACTCCTTCTCCACAGGACTGATTTCAATCCATCTTCTGCCCAGACTTGTATTTGTGCTCATGATTGCCCTGATCAAGCTGTTGGCCCTTGCACTAGGTCTTGTTGAACTTCCTGAGGTTTGCACACGATCACCTCTCAAATCTGTTAAGGTCCCTAAGGATGGCTTCCCTTCTCTCCAGCATGTTGACTACAGCACACAGCTTGGTGTCATCGGTAAAGTGTCTGAGAGTGCACTTGATCCCGCTGTCCATGTTACTGACAAAGACGTTAAACAGCACTGATCCCAGTACTGAACCCTGAGGAATACCACTTGTTACTGAGCTCCACTCAGACATTGAGCCATTTACCACAATCCTTGACTGTGACCATCAAGCCAATTCCTTATCTACTCAGTGATCCATCTGTTAAATCCATGTATCTCCAATGCAGACAAAAGGATGTCATGCAGGACAGTTTCAAATGCTTTGCACAAGTTAAGGCAGATGATGTCAGTTGCTCATATGAAGTGGACTCCAAGGCCCAGACAATGATATGTATTCATGAACAATAGATCAATTTATGATAAAGGTGGAGACCAAACACTGCTCAGGATAACTTAATTTCAGTCATACTTATTTTCTTTCTTCTACCCACCTGCATCGTGAGTGACTTGATGTGTTGACATACAGCCATTGAAAGCAGCAAGGAAAAATGACCTGGCCGTTATGTCAGACAACTCAGATGCAAGTTGGCGTGTGTATGGGAAGGAACAGGACAGTAATTTGTGTAGGACAGAATGCAGTTCTGCTCTGCAGGCCTTGTCTAGACAGGTGGGATGGGAGGGATTTGATGGGAGCAATTTGATTTTAGATAGGAAACCAGTCTTTATGTGAAAGTTGAGAACTTCTACTGAAAGACTTCAGGTGCCTGGGGCTTAGGTTTGGTTATGGATTTCCTTCATTTGCGTTTTATTAAACTCTTTGATATTAGGCCAAATTTAAACAAGAATTCAAATATCCTTTGCCTTGCTAAGGTTTCTTGTGTATGTGTGTACGTGTGTTCACATATGGCTGTGTGACTTGTTATCTCTGAGATGCAAATGCCTGTGGGATGGGGAGATCTCTGCCACAGCTGATGATCCGGCACAGTTTCTCATCCAGCACTGAGAGACAGGCTGGAATGAGAATGGAGCTGTGCTTGCTTTCCATAGTGCAAGAAGGAACTGCATTTATCTCAGATTAAAACATAAAGGAAAACTGTGTGTTTCTTAAGATGAAAAAAGAAATTTTCAAGCCCATTTCAAGGGGTAAAATTATGCCCACTTTGTCAGAAACATAGGTAAACCATTGCAACATCCTGCCACCCATAAATATACACACACTGATAACACAGGGTGGCCTCCAGCCAGTTCAGGCTGCATAGTTGAAACCTTTGGTTTAGGTTCAGTCAAAAGTGGAGTAAATATTTGCAAAAGAACATTTTCCTAACAGGGACACTCTCAAAAGTACATTTTCTGGAATAACACTCTGCCATCATCCTCTTTTATTGTACAGCCCTGCAAACCCAGGGCAGGTAGGGACAGAGAAGTAAATCAAGTGCTCTGAACCTGCATGTTCAGCCTTTACGGCAAACCCATGTAAGAGTGGCTTGAACAGGAGAGTGCTGATAAGGTGACCTGACTTCACAGAATTTTGAAGAGCCATCCTTTGAACTTTAAAAGCCTCATATGTAAAAGATAAGATTTACTACTCTAAAAAAGGCAGGGAACAGCTGACAAACTGTTGTTACCTGGGGAAGCCTTCCTAATAATTTTCCTTTCCAGTTCCAAGAACAGAGCATTTTGGAAACACCAGTGGACAATAACCTTTTTTTTGCTGAGTTTATTTGACTTTGATTCCAGTCAAGTTGACATTTTAGGCTTTACTTAACTTTGATGTACTTTTAAAGATTAAGTCCTGATAGCAAAAGAACCTGTACACTTCAGAAGATTTGTTGTTGTTCAGATGGTAAAAAAGAAGGGAAAAATCACCTGCACACTTTTGAAACTGGCTTTGTCATTTGCTAGACACAAGCATTATTACTATTTTGTCAGGATTCATATTTCACTTGTAGCCCCTGTGGAGATCAGGTCTGTGATAAGTAGTGTTTATTAATGAAAGACAGCCCAACTTGGATTCATCTGACCTAACTTTAGACATTCAATTGAGAAGAAAAATTTAGGATCATAGTCACTTGAGACTTCTCCTATAATCAGTGCGGGACTATGTAGGGTGCTTCAGACATGTGTCAGACAGTTGCCCTCTGGAAGTGGTTCTCTGCCTTGCTTACACATAAATAGCTTAGACACCTGAAGTGCTGAAAGATAGGTAAGATAAATCTAGGCTGTCCTTCTCATAGAAAGGAATACAGTTAAAAAAAAATGGGTGAGAAAAAGAGCAGAGATTCCCTCCCTACACAAAGAGTATGAGGTACAGAGCTTAGATGATCTGCCAAAGGCCAGAGAGGAGGTATTGATCATGATACTTTGAAAGCAGCATCTAATTATAAAAAAGTTTACACCTCTGTCAGTGGCCTCAAGTTTATTTCCTAATATAAATAAAAGCACTAGAACTGAAAAATCTTCCAAAAATAAAAGTATTCATTCAAATTATTCATTCCCTCTTTCATAATAGTTTAATAAGTCACTTTTCAAGTGAAAGTTCTCAGGAATATTTTTTTCCTTTCACAGAATATCAAACATATTATCACACAAAAGCTAATGTGACTATGATCTGTTTCTCACCTACTGTATAAAATAGTTTGGGCCATACACACAAAGGAGCAAGACTCCAGAAACCAGTCATGTCTCTCAAATAGAACTGGAGTTGTATGACATATTCCTTCCCTAAAACATGACAAAAAGTAATACCCTCAAAATTTCCATAAATATTGAATTCTTTTTTTTTTTTTTCATTCACTGAAATTTTGAAGTTAAAAATTGTCATGTTGCAAAGAATAGAAATGTTGCAATCAGACAATGACAACTTGGGTTATATTAACTTTTTTTTATAACTGCTGTAGATGCCTTAGAACAACTCAATATCATAAAGTTTTATCTCTGATTATTTTTCTTTTTCAAAGGGATAGATACACACAAATAGAAGAATGATTACAGCAGATCAGAGCAAAGGTCTGTCTGATTCAGTATGTAGCCCCTCTCAGTGTCTATTTTTCATTAAAAAATTCCAACTAGATTGAACAAGAGAACTGAACATATAGAGACACATTTAGCGTAAATAGCCTATGCACAGCAAATGATTTGAAATATCCATGCATAAAATATGCAACAAACAGTTCCAAAGCTGTAAACAAATACACAACAGAGTTAGAATGAAACTAATGACATATATTATTTGCTATAAATACTTTGGCTGGTTCTTATGGATACAATTTCTTCTTTAAGGAAGAGAGAGAAAGTTCTGAACTGTATTTATACAACAGAATTCAATTCAACATTTGACAGTAAAAGTTTGAAATTGTATCGTAATAGGAAAGAGAAGTTCACAGTTTAGCAAAGAATGATTTTTTGCTTGAGAAATGGAGTATGGAAAGAATTTTGTGAGAGCATGCTATCTGGCTTTGGTGCCCACACTTCAAAATAACATAAAGAAAACTTATGGATGGTAAAGAGAAAAGCCAAAAATATTATGTGAAAATTACAGAAAATGCACTGCTGTGTGGCACTGATAGAACTGTGCTTGCTTAGCTGCTTCCTCAGAGAACAAGATGTGAAAGACCTGACAGTGGATAGTTTAGCTACTGGAAGACACTCCTAAAGGAAGACAAATAATCTCTTTCTTGATTTCTTTTAGTTAATGTATGCGTTAAATGAAACAAAAATTCATTAACTCAGTGCAGAGTTGTGCAATATGGGAAGCCAAGTCAGATGTTTCATATATTTGTGAGGAAGATAGTGCTTGTTTGCTCAGTAAAAATAGAGTCTAAACAGGCTTCTCCTTGTGATTAAGAAGTTTGGATGCCCAACAGTCAGGTGCCTAGAAGCATGACAGAAAGACAATTTTATTTGGACAAGCCCACTGGTTTTGCATGGGATAAGACTTGATACAGACTTAAGCTCCAGAGAGTTCACTGTCCTGTTGTACTGGAGTTTTTTCTACTTCTAATCAGGCTTTGGCCATAGGTGAATTTGCAGTAAACGGGCAGCTGATCACAGGAACTTTGTTCTGTGTTGACATCTGTGCCAGTGACCTAAAGAATAAAGAACTCTTAAAGTGCAAAGCTTCCAGATCACTCCACCACAGTCCCATTAGAAAAGACTGTGAGCACAGAGACCATTCATGTCTCCAATGATCTGTTTGTCCTTGGAAGGCCAAACACATAGATTGCCCAAATAAACACTGTCCTTTCAAAACAAAAAACAAAGTCAAACCAGGCTACATGGTCTTCTGCAAAACTAGTCAGGAAAAGTATCCAGTTTCTTAGTAGCTTTGGTACTTCTCACCCATCCACTGCTCAGATTGCGCTTAGAATCATAGAAACCGTAGAATCATAGAAATCATAGAATCATAGAGATGTCTGGGTTGGAAGGGACCTCTAGAGATCATCCAGTCCAACCCTCCTGCTGAGAGCAGGGATATCTTCAACCAGAGTAGGTTGCTCAGAGCTCTGTCAAGCCCCAACTTGAATGTCTCCAGGGATGGGGCCTCAACCACCTCCCTGGGCAACCTGTTCCAATGTTCTATCACCCTAGAACTTCTTCCTTACATCTAATCTAAACCCACTCTTTTCTAATTTAAAACCATTGCCCCTAGTCCTTTCACTACAGGCCTTTGTAAACAGGCCCTCTACACTCTTTTTATAAGCTCCCTTCCAGTATTGGAAGGTGGCTATTAGGTCTCCCTCAAGGCTGAACAATCCCAGCTTCCTCAGCCTGTCCTCGTAGGAGAGGTGTTCCAGGCCCTGATCATCCTTGTGGCCTCCTCTGGACCCACTCCATCAGGTCCATGTCCTTCCTGTGCTGAGGGCTCCAGAAATAGATGCAGTATTCCAGGTGAGATCTCACCAGAGAAGAACAGAGCGATAGAATCACCCCTCTCAATCTGCTAACCGCACTTCTTTTGATGCAGCCCAGGATGTGATTGGCCTTCTGGGCTGCAAGCACACACTGGCTGCTCATGTCCAGCTTCTCATCTATCAGCACCCCCAAGTCCTTTTCTGCAGGTCTGCTCTCTATTGTCTCTTCCCTAAGCTTGTACTGATTCTGGGGATTGTTCTGGCCCAGGTGCAGGACCCTGCACTTGCTCTTGTTGAACCTCATGAGGTTCACCTGGGCCCACCTCTCCAGCTTGTCTAGAGAGGTGTATGAGAGGACTGGCTCTTCCCCTGTCACATTAGGTACCCTCAGGACAAGGCTGACAGGAATCTTAGATAGCACTGTTATTCAAGCACATCTGTAGAAACAATCACATGTTGGAAAGGAAAGCAATTGAAAGTCATTTTTCCACTGGAAGGAGGTAAGAAGAGAAGAGAAAGGAGGAAGAATAGAAGAGGGATGGCTGTCTGTGTCACTCTTTAGTGTGAGTTTTCTGAGGATGAGGCAGACAAATCCCTACCTCAAGAGATTCTTGAGGATGGCCTTCTTCAAATCTCTGTTCAAATAGCTCCTTGGTTTTTCGTAGCAAGAATTCAGGTTAGGTATGTAAAGGCTGTAGACATTTTCAGGCTTAGTTAATAACAGAGCAGCTGTCCTGAGGATCTGAATTCTGGACTTGGGCATTGAAAGTGGGAGTTAGGAAGCAGCTGAGCTTTGTAGATCTCCAGCATTATCTATTACATACTTCCTTAAAGTATGCAATAAATAATATTTCATTAAAGAGCTTCAGCCTTTCATTCTTATCTTATTGAATGATCCTCCTATTCCATCAATACACAGTTAAAGGCAGAAGACAGGATCCCACCATATCATGAATTTATTTTTTTTTCCCCTGTGCTTCCTCTTTGTTTCTTTATTCCATCTCTCTGTGTTCAACCCGAAACTTCGAATTCTTCAGGGCACTGTCTGTCTTATAAGTGACTTGTATGCTGTTCAAAAAAAAAAATAAAGAAATAAACAGAACAAAGTTAAATATAAATGACATAATGCCTCACATGGCTAAATAAGCTATTGAAATCATTCTATTGAAAACAATTCCTACAACCTTTCTTTCCTGGAACAAAGTAGCAAAGGTTCTAAAGAAACTTACTCTCCTCAAATGTCAAGATAATATATCAATGTTACACAGCTTATTAACTTAACCAGCTTATTCAACTTACCCTACCAAGGTATTCCTTTTCAAGGAACAGGAAGCTTTGTTTAACACAGACATTAATTTCAATTAAATATTTTGTAAGTATCAAGGTAGAAACAGGTCTGGAGTTAGTTCACTGTGGCATGAAGCCTCCTTGGGCCTCACCCTGTGACTTGCAGATGACATTGTATCTCTCATCTACATGCCACCTTTGCAAAGGACAACAGCAACTCACCATCTCCTAGTGTCATTCTCTCTATTTTCTGCTATTTTCAGAAGCCATAATTTATAGCAGAAATAGCCATCTTATTCTCCTGTCCAGTAGGCAGAGAAAACAACAGCTCAGGTTTCTTTTGAAGAGAAATGTAGCTTCTCTCACTTAAAGTGAGCCATCTGTAACGTGAATGTCGTACGTTACCTAAACTCCTTTCACAGACATTGGAAATAAATTGGCAGCTACAGAGTGTAAGATTCATCTTTTTCAGACATCCATCTGAATCACCTACCAATGCCTGGTTTTCCTCACTGGTTGTGAAGGGAATTAATACGGCTAGTTCAGACAGACTCTATTGGAAATATTTACAGTGAAACAACAGGGAACTTCTCAATATAACAAGGTTTTCCTACTTTAACAAGAAAATTTTAAGTTATAAATAGTAAAAATGAAACTCTGAATCCCTGTTGGATTCAGAACGTGTTGAGTTGCCTTCACTACTAGGACTGTAGATTTCAGTTATTTCTGAGTTACAGCAACATCCACAAAATAAGACCCACGTCTTAGATTCCCTTACTGTGTGCAATAGCTATTGACCAATTTCATTAGTTTGGCCAGTCTGAAGAGATTAAAGTTGACTGCAGAAACCAAACTCTAGCAGGGTTTCCTGAGAATTAACTACTAGGTTTAGAATGAAATAAATAGTATATCACAGATGAAGAGTAATTTGGATAACTTCAATACTTGGACCTGTCAATCTCCTTAGTGTTTTATAAATGAAACCACTCTGATTTATGGCTCTGTAAATATATCAAGCCTAAAGTTTACGTTCTGAAAAATGTCATATTTAAATTGCTTTAAAAAAAAAAAAAATTTGCATTGTTCATAAGCATTGTTTAAGACGTGAGCTAAGAATTAGGAGTCAAAATATTCGATGGTACAGTCTGAAGGATTATCAAAATCTACATGTTCCCTTGACTTGTTTGTTGTTTTTTTGTTTTGTTTTGTTGATTATGTTTTGAAGAGTCAGCTGTAACATCGAGAACAGTTTGTTCAGCTCTGGACTTGAAACCTATTCTTGGCTGGTAATTTTTTCCTAGAAGCACCAAATCCCTTTTGCCTGGCTTCCCTGTGCAGATAAGCTACTAGGCAAACATTAACTTTTGTTTTTTGCCTAACTCTTGTTCCATCACAAGTGTTGGAAAGGCAAAGGACACTTTTTCCTTCAGCACAATGGATCTATCAGGATATTGTTATCCTGGACAGGATTATCAAACCAACTTGTACCACTGCAAAGCAAATTCAACCAATGCAGTCTGCTAAGATGACTAGAGAAATTCTGTGCAGCTACACTGAAATGACAGTGTTAGTCCATTTAATCTTTTTCAGTGGCTGCCTGAAAACATGAACAGAAAAGGAGAGGGGTTACTTTGGATGCACAGGGAGAAATGTCATTTGCTCAGATGCAATCTGCAGCTGTTGAAAGAGGTTGTTCTTTGGTTGCTTGAAACAAGCATTTAAACCTCTGGATTACAAGATTTGCACTGTTTGATAAACACATGTAGCACCTTCACCAGAATATTTTTCTTTCCTCTCATGTAATATTCAGTAAAAATGTTACACACACACGTGTGTGTATATTCATGTGCTCTAACTTGTGCATTTTGAAAGTATGTCTGTGTATGGCTAACAGGCCACACAGAGGTTTCTGAGGGGATAGTTCTTCCTAACACTTTTTTTTGTCCTTTGTTTCTCTTTTTGATCACGGTTACAAAAGGATTAGATGGAAACAGATGATTAATGAAAGAACAAAGTTGGAGATTTTTTGTTTGTTGCCCAGAACAAGTTCACTTTCTTTATAGCCTCAGCTGACTTCATCTGAATTAAAAATGGTTCCTTTAAAAAGGTTTCCATAGGACAATTATGCAAGATGGTTTTAAAGTAGATTAAGTTGGTCCAACTGACAGTCTGTGGGATTCTAGATCTCCCACCTATAACTGAGATAGTGCCTCAGTGCTAGCTCAGTGCAGTGCCATTGACAGCCTCCACGACCAACACAATGTGCCTGTAAAATGAAAAAGATGCACAGCCTTGAAATTAATGGATGAGATTTTGCAGGTCATGTAAACGGCATGAAAAAGTCTCATGAAGAAGACAGGCACAACATCAGAATTTCTGAGAACACAGCGAAGCCCGAAATAGCCTTAGAAGAGATCCAATGCATAAATCATGAACTACTGTAAAATATTATGGAAGAACTGACAGCTCCTTATTGGGAACATTGTCAGGTCTGGTAATGGAACTGTGCTCTCATCATTACAGAGGCTCATAACGTACCAACACTGTTCCTAAACCTGGAAAAGATCAATTACTATGTCCTTCATTCCCATAGCCTTATTTCATTAATAAGCGCAGGCGCTAAAATCTTGGCCCAGATAATGGCAGATGGATAAAGAATTGCTTGCATTGGAAGGTGCAATAGACCATCTATCTCTCACTGCCCTACCATGGACAGGGACACCTTCCACTAGACCAGGCTNCTAGACCAGGCTGCTCAAAGCCCCACCCAGCCTGGCCTTGAACACTGACAGGGATGGGGCATCCACAACATCTGTGGGCAGCTTCTTCAAGTGTCTCATCACCCTCACAGTAAAGCATTATATCTTCCTTATATCTAATCTAAATCTATTCTCTCTCAGGTTGAAACCGTTACCCCTTGTCCTGTCACTATACTCCCTGACAAAGAGTTCCTCTCCATCTTTCTTCTGTAGGCCGCCTTTCAGTACTGGAAGGCTGCTACAAGGGTGTCCCTGGAGCCTTCTCTTCTCCAGGCAGAGTAACTCCAACTATGAGAACAGCTTGTCATCACAGGAGAGGTGCTCCAGACCCCTGATCATCTTTCTTGCCCTCCTCTGGACCCCCTCAAGCAGGTCCATGTCTTAGTATGCTGGCGTCCCCAGAGCTGGACACAGTACTCCAGTTGGAGTCTCATGAGAGTGGAGTAGAGGGGGAGAATCACCTCCCTCAACATGTTGTCCACATTTCTCCTAATGCAGCCCACAATACAGCTGGATTTCTGGGCCATGAATGCACATTGCTGGATCATGTTGAGCTTCTTGTCAACCAGCATGCTCAACTCCTTCTTCAAAGGACTTTACCTTCAATTCATTCTCTACCCAGCTTTGTGCTTGGGATTGCACTGACCCATACGCTGGACCAAAGGCAATTATTCCCATGTTTAGCAGCTTTTAGATCAAGTGGAATGTATGTGGGAGTTGAGAAGAATAGACTAGACTTCTCTATTAGAAGAAGCATTAAAGAAGGTCAGATTTAACAGGGCAAATGGAGTTGGGGTGGGTGGGGAACTGTTTGCCTATGTGCAATGGCTTTCCTCATCACAGCATTAAAAAAATGAACTTTTAAAGACAATCTATTGTCTAAATTAAAACTTTATGCCTCCCTGAGAGGTAATACTTAAAGGAAGTATGTAATTCATTCTCCTCAGCCAAGGCAGACTGGTAATATGAGGTAAAGTTGTTACTTTCTCAGTACTGTTTGACTGGATGATCATTTTTTTAACAGTATCAATGATACAAATAATACAAAAGAATGAATCCTGAGCAATTTTGAAGATGCTAGTATCTGACACACTGAAAGGCAGAGCCTCACTCAAGATAAGTCTTAATAAAAAGATAGCACTAACAAATAATGTCATGAATATCAACCAAAAAGAATCATGTTCTGCATTTGGCTGGGACAACATTCATACACTTGCTGCCTGGGAGAAGCCATCAGATTATAGTCCTCCTCTGCACACCTGGAATGCTGTGTCCCAGTGTGGATGCCTCCCACTCCCAAGTTCAAAACAGATGTGCAGAAACTGGAGTTGACCCAGCACAAGAGCTACCAGAATGGTCCAGGAAACAGATGATAGCATACAAGCTGAGAGTATTGGTCTTGTTTTATCTGATCAAGAAGAGGCCATGGAGTGAATAGTCATGCCATACAACAATTTGGAAGGTAACAAAGAGATAAAGATAATGCAGCTAAACTCTTCTCAGTAGTGGCAGATGGTATAACAGTGAATAAAGGTCACAGGACGAGGCAGGGGAGGTTCAAATCAGACATAAGGAAAAGCTTTCCTAGGAGTGTATCACTGGAGCAGGTACCCAGAGATGCTGCAAAATCACCATCCTTGGGGATTTTCATGATTTGTCTAGGCAAAGCCACAGCTGACAGCAGGTGTTGGCAATAGTCCTGTATGAGAGGGAGGCTGGTACCAATTAACTTCAATCAGTTTTTCTGTGATAAAGTCTATCGTAAATTATAATTCATTTTATTATGTAATAGTTACTAACAAAGAAAAAACATTGATTGGTGACTTTACATTGCTATTTGTAGAAAATGTAATTACGATATTTGTTTAGCTTTCTTTTGTCTAATGATAATTTAAGCCATTTATTTTTGCTGTACTGCATACTTCCAGTCAATTGATAAGTGTATATGACTATATTTAGCAAAAGCTGTGACTGTATTTACAGCCTCATCCACTTGTTTATCTTTTGCATGAGGCAGCACATCATGGGCCTGATGACTCATTGTCATTGAAGATATTTCTGTTGCAATTATTTATGACATTTCACATGCTTACTATATGAGCCTTCATCTCTGCTCAGAAAATGTCATGCACAGCCATAGTTTTCATATGTGTTACGAATTACACATAGTGGCCCCCACTTGAACAGATAATGTCATTTGCAGGGAGCAAAACAGGCTATGGAAATATAAAGTGGAAGAAGAAATAGAAAAGCAAAGAAACAAAACCACATATATGGCTGGCTGTTGATAATTCCTGATTTTTGCTGACTCTCAACAGAGAACTCCCTTTCCACAAGACCACGCAACCATTGATGATGCTGATGTTAAGTAACTGCTATATTTCTCCCCTGAAGCCAGCTTTTCATCATCAGAGGATGAGATTTTTAGGTACAGTCTGTTACAAGCATAAAACAGTTTGGAATTCTCTGTGACACAAAGAGTAAAAGTCATTATAAAGTTTGAGGCATTGATTTGAGTTCTGAAGCACTTATTAACAACCTGATTCAGATCTAAAGAATCTGTCCAACAAAGGAGGCTCCTCTGCCAGTGAAGCACAATTTGAAGCTCATAGCTTGTATACTGAGGGAAAATTACCAGCATAATTATGCCAGTATAATTATACTAGCTTAGCTACGCCAATAAAATTCTCCCTCTGTGGACACTGCTGTCTCAATATAAAAATACTTCTTTTCTATGGAGCTCATTTCAACATAAATTAAATCAGGACATTTATCTTCAGATAAGAAGGGCATGGGAAGTTTAACTGGCAGAATACACTGGGACAACTGCACCAGTAGAGTTAGCCATTTCCATATAGGCAGCTTTCAGCCATTCACAGGAGTGTAAGATTGTGTCTTCTTGATGAAAGCTCTGGGTTAAGTGTTTTCACATTGCTTCATCTACTGAAGTCAGAATAAATAATTATAAAAGAGAATCAACTCAGTAATAGGATCTGATAAGCATATATCTCTGTTCAGCAAATTGCTGTGTTTGCCTCATTAGGATTAATCACCCTGCAGACAAAGAAGCCAAGTCACAGCTTCTAAGGATGCCATACCAGATGGCAGTTCCTATTCAAAAAATGTCTCTGGAGATGTCTTGGTATTTGTTATTGAAGAATGTTATGAGTAAAACCTTAAGAACCATCCTTAAAAAGGGCCAAACAGATGCTGGTGAAGCTTTTGTGAGGGTGTCATGAAGAAATTCTACGAGTTCATATTTTTTAACTGAGCTATTGCTTTTGATCAAAAGTATGTGTTATACAGACCTGATTAAAATCCCTTTACCTGGATTTTGGTGAGAAGAGCCTTCAGAGTCCTGCCATTAAAGCTTGGTTTACTCAGCTCTGCCCTGTGGTTAGTCACAGAGACTCACAGCTCTTTAAGGTCAATTTTGTTAATAATTTTATTAGGAACCGAGAATTACTCCTGCAATATGTGAAAGAAATAAGCAGGAAGGACACTGTACCACCAGGATTTCCCCTATTCTTTATACAGAAACCTTCCCAATACAGGACCGAAGGTCTCAGAACATTCAACATTCCCCAATTTCTACACTACCCTAACTGGAAGAATTTTGGGCAGGGGCTTGTGAATAATGTCAACTACACTTTCCCTCTGTGGGTGCACCTATGCAGGCATCATAGTGTGGATTTGAGTCTAATCTCAAATTCTGGCTCCTCTGATTAGTACACACTCAGGTATGGACTTAAGCCAAGGTCTGGAGTACAGTAAAGCAGGAGCTGAGAGGAAGAACATGATGGGATTGAGCAGAGTGGGATTAGTGCATCAGGAGACACTTCCTCCTCAGCTCTTCTCAAATGCCACAGTAAAGGTTCTGAGTCTGGCCTACAGCAGAGAAAGGAGCAGCCCATGGGATTAAGTTTATTTAAATACACTCTTAGGTTAATCTTTTGCCTATGATGCAGCCTGTGAGGAATAGAAGAACAAAAACCAAGGCACTGAATGTGTCACCAAAATCTATCTCCATTTATTATGAAGTGGTACACTTGGTCTCCAGACAGTATGTTTGAGGGACCTTACTCAAAGACCTGGCTGACTAAGAAGGAAGCACTCAAATTTACTGGTCTGAATTTAAGATCACACTTTCTTTAGCATTAGTAATGTAGGGCCTGATCCACAGAAATGACCATCTGCTTTCCAGAAGATGCTCATGGAGGGCAGCCCAACTCTCAGAACATGCTAAATTCCCCTCCAGATGAGGCATCTCTGCTCCCTTTTGTAATTCATGTTCCCAGATGCCTGTATTCGTGATTGCTCAGCCACTAGATGTCTCTGCGTACTACAGGGCAAAGCAGAGATGAACTTCAGGCCAAATGCAAAGAAAAAGTTGGAGAGCAAGCAGCATGGAAACCTCTCTGTTTGAGTGTCAGATCTCTCTGCCTGAGCAATGTAGCAATGGAATGATTTTCACTTGCTGACAGACTGCATAGTTATAAGCATACTTCAAGGAACGTTCTCCTTGCATGTCCTGGCTTGAATAATTGAGCTGGAGCTAGGGAAAAAAAGTGGGAAGAAAAATCCTTTCCTCTGAAATCTCTGAAGAGGCAGATTTGCACTCAAAATGCTCCAAAGAAGCTTTTCTAAACTAACCAACTTCATCATTCCAGCAGCCTGTCCTAGAGTGGAAGGAAATTCTACAGCAAAGGCTCTTATCTACTCTTTGTGTTTGATAGGTCATGAAAGGACATCAAATGTTCCCTCAGATCCTTTCCCTGTATTAGTTCTGCCATGTGTACGCACATACATTGTTATTTTATAACAATATTCTTGTGTTCAGGACTTGTATTTGGTTCATCAGCACTTTGAGGCGTGTAAGGTCAAGAGCCATAAAAATAGGTTGTGCAAATCTGAGGGGGTCTGCAACAAATTCCATCCTGTGACCTGAATACAAAGGTAGAAATCAATAGATGAGGAATTTGTTTGAATGGCTGCAGGAACCTTTTATCTTTTTCCTGACAAGCAACTTATTTGGCTTGTGAGAGCAGGGGCTGTACCACCACGCAAGTGCTGGGAACCCCACACACAAACATACAAACTTAGAGGGCAAAATGACACTTTATTTTCACTGAAACACAAACACTGTACTACAGACCCAGCTCCACAAGTTGCTGATAGCAGAGCTAGGCTGGAAAACTGTGCTAATGCAGGGACTGAACAGCTACTGTACCCGGACACAGCTGTGGATATAAGCTTGGAAATGCTCTTTCAAAGGACTTAATTTTTAGAAGATGAGAGCAAGACAGATAGGTCAAACTGAGCATCCATGGAAGGAAAGCTACATAAATCACACTTTTGACAATCTTATCTATGAGGTCTCTACCTCATTCCTGTATAACTTTACTAATCCCAGTTTGCTTGTAAGCAAGCAAAGCAGCACATGATCTGCAGAGAATGATGCACTACATCTGCAAGCAGAAGTCCTCTAGTGGTATTAGGACCACCATACTATTTCATAGAAAGCTTTGTGCGTGTCAGTGAGGAGATTAAAGTGTCAAATAAAAAGCTGGTACATTAAAGGAGATTTCCAATAGTATATCTTATTACTCATCACTGACTCAGCTTGATAATGTAAAGTCAATGAGGCAAGTTGCCAGCATTCCTTTGTGTTATAATCATTAAAGAGCAACCGCCAGTGTTCCCACACTTTCAACTTTTGCAAAATCGTTGCTCTTTGCCCTTTACCACATCTGTGTTTGCATAACCAAGAGGTGTACAGCTTGTCAACACCTCTTTATGCCTTACCTTCCTCCCTCCAGGGTTTTGTTTATGTGTCATCAGAGCAAATCCACTTCTGAGGATTAGAACCTCCTTTTCCATAGTATACAAAAGGGATCGATAATTGCCATATTACTTCTCAAGCATGAGATCTGAAGGAATGGAAAAGGCCTGTATAATCAAATATAATTTTAGGAGAAACAATTCAGCCAATTGTCTCACACCCTGGACTGTGGGGATTCCTTTCTCGTTATGTTCAGTGTCAAGTAAAACCACTCAGTGTGTAGGCAAGTAGGAAGAAGACACCAGTGCTCAACCTCCAGCCTGGGTCACTGCAAGTCCAACACCAGTTCCCTAACCTCTATTAACACACATGTTACGGTGCCCATGGGCTCCAGTCACAGTGTGTAGAAACATGCCACCTGGAAGGAACTGTGCCAGAGAATTTGGGTCATGTCTGTCTTTGGTGGAATTTGGGTGCCTAGGGCCATGTTCAGTCACGTTCTTTGCACCCAAGTACCTGTACTCTCCTTTCCTGTTGGCATGTCAACAAATCCCTTCTCTGTGCCTTGCTGATGTCTGCTGAATCACACCAAGTAGGTGCAAGGATTGCAATGAATTTAGATCATCTCTGAAAACAACCTCTAGGTCCAAAGTGGTGATCTGGTCTTGTATTCGGGACTGTGTGATATTGGAGGTAGTGAAAAATCTATTCAGCTTCTTGTGCTCAGAGTTTCTGAGGTGCTTCAAATTTTTCTCCTACAAGTGCTCAGGAGCAGTCAGGTTTGCTTTAATAGGCATCTAAATTGTTGCATCTGAGAGCAGACAATGTGGCTCTGACATACTACCTCAGAGAGGCCAGATTTATTAGATGTACTCAAACTATGCCTAATACTGGCAGCATCAAAACAACACTCACTCCTGAATACATCAAGACATTTAAAGACCAAACTCCACTACCTGTCCAGACATACACCTTTGCCTACTACTTCCCAGAAGTCCACTCAGTGTCTTTCAAAAATGAATCATGCCTACAAATGTTCAGTAAACTCACTATATTGGCAATGAAGAATATGCTCCCCTGCTGAGCACTTATATTGTCCACTGCCTGTATGGGAAATCCTCCGTGCCCAGCTTAGGTGGAATGAATAACCCTGATGGTTCAGATACATGATAACTTTATCATACTTAAATTTGATGCCTATGATAAAGCAGTTTGAACATGGATTTTATCTCTTATGCAAACTGTAGCAACTTTTTCAAACATTGGAAGTTCTGCATATAGTCCTTGGTAAGTACGTACATGAAAGTTGGGATGGTTTCCTTGAAATTCAGACTCTAAGTTTCATTTTAGGGAAAACTTTTCCTGACAGCTCAACTGGAGCTACTGTTCATCAGAACTACCTACTTCAACAGCAAGCAGACATTTTCTGGTCTCCATTTCTAAATGCTATTCCACCTCCTCTCTAAATTTCCTTTTTTGATGTTACATAGGATATTTGCATAAAATTGAGGAACTAAGCCAAATACTTCTGTTACCACTTCAAAGTTACTGACCTCCGTGAATCTGGACTGGTGTAAATGAGGGGAGAATCTGACGCAATAGAGTAGTTCAGTATAATTATATATCCACTGTCCAATACCACGAGAAGCCAAATAGCTGCAGTTGTGTCTGGCCAAGTCCAAGGTAAGCTTGGACTCAACACCTTACTAACACTGTCAGGCATCTTCTGGATCACAGCTGCTGTCTAGAGGCATAGACAGAACTTGCTTTCATCTGTCTACAAAGACTCCAGTAGATATTTCCTAAAAATGGAGTTTAGACAAGATTTTAATACAAAGGAAGACACAGTATGTTTCTTACACTTTTGCACCTAAACTGTGGAGAATCCTACTTTGTGTTTGAGCTGTGTTATTACAGAAGGTGGTAGAAAGGCTGGGAGGTAAACTAAATGCAGGAAAGAGTTACAAATCCAAAATGGCAGTCTTGTTCGCTAAGTCAGGAGAACCCCCCTGTTCAGTAATCAGGCTAATAGACAAATGGCTAAAGCAGTTGTGTTTCCCCACATTTCTTAAAACATGTAATCCTTGTTGATGTCTCAGGCTTGTCACACAAGCAACTACTAGAGGCTAGTTAGACTACCTCTCATTTTAATAAATGCCCAGATCACTGGACTGTATGTAAACTGGCATATGGGCTGTGTGAAGTGATGAATATTTCAGGTGTATTGCCTGGAAGAAAGTAAATCAAATGTTAAATCCCTTCAGCAATCCACCAATGTCAGGATTGTACATGACTGTACCAGTTTGGTATACCACATTTCTTGGACTGCATTACTCTGTGCCCCCAGCAATCAGTCGTTAATTCCAATCTGCCTGCATAGTTCAGATTGATCTTAATTAATCTGATTCATACTATATTAATGCTCAATTCATCAGTATATTTCAATATGCATAATAATACTAATAATAGATCTGGACTTAGATTTGAAATAGATCTGAATTTTTGATACGGACTCCAATGTAAAAGACCAAATGTGACCAAATAGGCCAGCCTTGATGAAAATTAAAATCCACATTTTGAAATCACATATTCATGAACAGCAGGTTTGGGGACAGGAATGTTACTGACTCACATTCTGATACGTCAGCCTTTGTTTTCAATTAAAATGAGATAAGACAACTTCTGTGCATAAGCAAATGGATGAAACCTACAAAGTGTGGTTCTGCACAATATTTTAAGTTACAATAGACATTGCTGACTCCAAAACCTTCTCGTGGACTGCAAGCCTGGAAAACCAGTACTGTGCTCAGTATTGCTCCACTGCTTACTTGCATCTGAGGTGACTTAGATTAATCTTTGTTTGAAGCTTTGGGTCAGAGAAATTTTTGGCCAATAGCTATTCACCACACTTATGGATCAGATAAGGGTCTGGCTCTCACACTATTTATGTGTCTGAATGTGTTCACAAATTTTTAAATAAACTGCAGTTAGGATAAAATGATATTCCATGACAGCTGTTTTCATGTTAGTTTAATGGATGTTTCCAACAAACAGATTAACATATTAACTGGAAATTAATTATTTTACTTTTCTATAGCTTCTTTGCATGCTACCAGGTTCCCTATGTCCTGTTATTTCAAGATGTGGTGTTGATATGCCATAGCATGACATAATTCATAGGGACATTACAAAATGTGCTACAGAAAAACATGAAGCTGAGGATAGGAGAGCTCACACTATGATGACATGTTAATTATTTCAGATAGCAAACTGCTACCAGCAAAGTCTGATATACTTTCATTAGCCACGACCACGCATATCTTGCATGTTACCCACTGTTCAGGCAATGAGGCTTTCTTGAAGGAAAACTTGCAGTCTAGCAGCTGGAAGACTCGACTACATTGGAGTTTTCTACTTATAGGGACCCCATATAACCCTTTTGCATTCACTCTGATAACTGTGAAGTAGCAACAGAGAACTACTAAGCCATCCTTTCAGGGAGCATTAGCAGGCTTGACTTGTTAATATCAATAATGCCTGTAAGGTTTTGGAACATAACAACAATAGGGATGTCAGGGAGCAGTAAAAGTGGGACTGCTCCCCATGAAAAGTTAAGCTAGAAGCTGAGGGTGACCTTGGCACAGATTGTGCTCTCATGCACAACATCTAAATATATCAGGCAGAGCCAAGTGCTGGCAATGGGGTCTATTAACTGTCCCACACAAAGCAAAAAACAAACCAGGTTCAGTGTCTAACCAGAATTCAAATTAGGAACAAAAGGAATTAGAACAGCAAGGCATGCCCGGTGTCTATCTAGATACAGCTATGATATAGCTGTGGCAAGTAGTAGACTCCCACACCCAAACTTAAATAGATCTCAGGGTTCAGCGGGCAGAGGTGATGGCTGGAAGTCCCAGGTGAAACTGGGCCAAATAAAGCTTTTTAGTGTAATTGAAGCCCTAACAGGGACCTGCTGGGTCATAAAATTGATGCCTGGTATCACAATAAGCCACACCCAGAAATTCTCTTTACTATCTCCAGACTTGAAATATTAAGTTTTTTGGTCTTGCTGCTCATATTGAGAAACTCTCCTAAAGTCTCAAAGTTAGGCACCTTTGACAAGATGAGTTTCTACCTATTATTGGCTGATGGCCACTCATTCTCATGCTGAAAATTGCCTTTAGTTGAAATGTCTCTTTTTGAACTTTCTGTTGTTCCTACCTCCGGTTTGATTTCTGTTTACTTGTTTTGTTTGTTTGTTTTTCTTATCACTACTCAAAATACCTTGTCTGCGATATAGCATTTGGTCTTTTACAGCCACATCACAGAAGCAATACCTGATGAGCCTGTGATTGACTAATGCACCCCATGCTCTTTCGCTTTTCTCTACTTTCAGTAGATGGGACCACAATTTATGGTGGAAATCCTTGTGATTATTTGCTAAGCACATGACCTTGCACCTCGTATAGTTACGCACATACCCATTTCTATTATCTCACTCATCAAAATTCTTCATTGCGCCCCATATCCTATCCTCTGCTGTATTAATAATGCCTCTCAGCTTTGTGTTAACAGCTAACTTAATTTTCACACTCTTTCTGTTTATGTAAAAGTCTCTAATGAATAACCTGGCAATGTGTGTCAAGAGCAATCCCTGATGGTTTGTATTAGTACCCTTATAGAGAGAGTTGAAAGATTCATAGAAGAATTCAGGCTGGAAGAGACCTCTAGAAGTCTGTTACCCCCTTATTCAAAGCAGCACTAATATCAAAGCCGGATCGTGTTGCACAGCCCATTAAATCCCTTTTCAATATGTCCCCAGTTGTTTCATCTTTTTCTAACTTCTTGTGAATCCTGAAACTTTAAAATTTCTTTTGGTCATCTTTTCTACATTAAAATAGTTCTCATTTGGCCCTATATCTAAATGTTTTCTGAAGTCAAAGAATCATAGCTCCAGCTCCTTCATTTTTCTGGAAGCTAATTTGGTTTTTTTTTTTAACTTTCCTTTTTTTCCTACTAATTCTGAATACCTAAGATGGGCCTTTTGTCCTGTCCAGTGTTTCATACTCCCATTTTCTCTGGAGTCTATGAGGATTCATGAAATGGAATGGATGGGACTTTGAGATCTCAGACCACTATAATTTCTTCCATCAATCAAATCATATGACATAAAATTTTAATTCATATTTCTATCTTAATTAGTATTGTCTCTCCTTCCTACAAATGTTTCAGTCATGAAATCTGCTTGTCCTTAAATGAAACTTCCTATCACCACACTGGAGATCTGCTTTTCCATTCTTGAGATTCTTTGTAAGTCAGCTGGAACCTACTAGGAACTTAACACCCACATACAGAGGTCTTACCCAAATACGCCATTTGTCAAACTTCCATGAAGTCTGGTATCTTGGCAAAATATCACATACCTATTTCAGCAATACAGGGTCATTTGGGATAAAATATTTGTACTTAAAAAAAAAAAAAAAAGAAAAGAAAAAGAAGCCTTTCTAACCATTATCGAACAGAGTCAGGGGATTAGGGGATTTCTAGTTTGGACTGTGCTTCCTGCAGTCCGCTGAAATATTTGCTAGTGTATTAGGCCAGTTCTTCCACTAGCACAAACCACAACTAGATTAAGTTTATGCCTATCAAGCAGCCAGTAAAAGGTGACACTAAATGAAGGCCAAACTGTAATTGCTTTGCGTAGCTACTAAGGGTTCAGACAGCTTGAAAGAACAGCAGTGAGATCAGAAGACTTTCATCTCTATGTCACTGATGCAACTAAATGTGGAATAGATCAGTGATGATCAAAGTTTTCTGAAAATGCCTAATAACAAACTGGTGGTGCAAGCTGCACCACTTTGCTCGAAGTTACAAGTGCAAAGTTATAGGGGCAGAACCTGGTCAGATTTAATCCTCTTTGGGACATCAAGAGTAGAGTTTTTTAAGATAAAGATCATAAACTACATGCAAAGTAGGTACTGCAAAGTATTAAATGGTATGAGAACACAGCTTTCTCCTTGTCGATGTGTATCTCAAACTTTTAAGAAATGTGTGTTCAAACTTGACAACAGATGCAGATTTTATGAAATTCATACTCGCTGGTATTATCCCTACCGATGCTAGGGTTCTGCTTTGGGAGACTCATGCCAACCTTTTGGATTTCCATTCTTTTAACAACCACACAGTGGATCACAATCCCTTGGAGCTACCAGAGCCAGCAGAGGTTGTTTCTGCTCAAATCCCACTGCAGCACAAATTTAGAAGTTGCTGAGAACCAAGAGAAACAGTAGTTCTGATGCTGTCATAGGGCTGGGGCAGAGCAGAAATCTCTCCCAGCATGGTGGTAGGAAGTATGCTCGTTCCTACTTGCTAAATTGTCTGCTTGCTTAATGCCAAAAACAAGGAGGCAGGCAAAGCTCTGTAACAATAATAGCCAGTAATATGGAAAAACTAAAACAAATATGATAAGAACTAACACAAATTGGATGCAATCACAAATGTGGAATCAATGGACTGTTTGGTCATTCAGCATTTTTGCCTAAATAGCGAGTACGCTGGAAATACAAGTAACATACTGTTTTCTATAGGTACAGCTAGTGCACAGCTAGAGACAACTATGCACGAGGAGGCACACAATGGGATCTCTGAATCCATTTAGTCACCAGGCAGGAGTGAAAGATTATTTGAACACTGAGGCCTCAGGTAAGCAAACAGGTGCAACATCAAACTATGTCAGACATTTCTTCAATGGATATTTTGTTCCAAATCAAAGCATGCTGCCAACTAATAAGGTAAACAATATATTTCGGTTAGGAAAGAAGTAGGTTAAACCAGCTATTCATTTACTTTCTCTGCGTCAGGAGCAGGAACTCAGCAAGTTCCTTGAACTCGGCACTCTCTTTTCCTTCAGCTTTATATACATGCCTTCACAATCTCCTGCTATGTTTCTTTTTTTTTTTTTTTT
>VWZY01012236.1:413739-454725 GCA_013399075.1 Chloroceryle aenea | reverse complement strand
TTTTTTTTTTTTTCCCTCTTGCACACTTCAGGCAATAACTATGAAACTCTTTAATTTAACAATATGTTCTTTGTCCTGCAACTGTTCCTGTTTTGCAACCACATAGATTATATGTATGGGCCTGTAGGAATAGTCAAACTGTTAATAAGGGTAGGGTTTGGCATGCTTTCACTATGTACAAAATCTACAATCAAGTCCTGACAGGAAAGCACTGTATCTCCTGTGGTTCCCAGTCCTGACTAAAATATGCAAAATATCACTACTGGGAATGATACCTATTTCCCAGAGAGCTGTAATACCAGTTTTTTCTTATCAATGCATCATTGAAAGGTATTTTGTTTATACTTTATGCCATTTATTTTCCCAGGCATATTATGTTTTCAGGAGTGATCCGTGGTTCATTGTGCCCGTCAAAGGTACGTAGGTGCTATTTCAAACAACATTACACCCTTAATACAGCATGAATGTAAGAACTAAAGAGAGATCTGTACTAAATAACTGTATTAACCTCTGAGGTTACATATCTATCTGCATGATTCCTTGGATCTTCTGTTTCTGCTGTATGCCCATCTACTTGGGTGTAGTGTACATACTTCAGGAAGGCAGAAATGCAATGTGCAAAGGGCACTACAGCACAAAGGTACCACAATCAGCATGAGAAGAGCAAGGGTTTGCTCTGCAAAGCAACTGTATAAACTCAGTCACTGCCAATGAGACTGGAACCAGGGTGAATTCCAGCATGTTCCTCTAGAGGTACATCAAGATCAGCGGGAATACAAGGAGGGGAACACAGTAAACAAAACCCACTTTATCTGTATCGAATAAACAGTCATCAGTGTGAACATGCAAGGAGCCCAGATCTGGAAGGTAAGGAAGTAATATCTTTGCATAATCCCTTTTTAGACAAGAAAGGTATTCAAAACCCTTCATGTGGTCTTGGGCCTTGAACCTGAAGACTTACTGAAGCAGAATCTGAAGACAGAATTCAAATGTGAATTTTTCCTCTTTAAAAATTGCCTTTTAGAGATAGAACCTCAAAAGGTTTGGAATTCTTACTCTAACCTCAGAAGACTTTAGAATATGGTTACTTATTTAAACCACTGGAATGCACAGGAGCAAGTCACCTCATGAGGTTCACTGTCAGCTCAAAACCATCATGTAAGAAAGCCCAGTCAAACATTTTAGACCTTTATAAGGCAAAAATTTAAGTTCAACAAAAATGGTGAGAAATGTATTGTCTGGCTATGCTTTTGCCCATGTCTTAAATGGGAATCCAGTACCAAATTCAGTGGGACCAGAACCCCTCACATCTGCTGTCAAGGTCCATCCAATCTGCTAACCAGGGTGAGACATGGTCTTTCAAAGGGAGTAAGTGCTCTCCTATGATACAGTGGCCTCTAACCCTGGCAGATCTTGGAGGAAAGCTCTCAGTTATTTTCAACATTAACTTTGAGCTAGCTTTACCTTCATTGAAGCTCATTAAATTTCCTGGACAGTTTTCCATGTGTACAGGACCAACCACCCTGAAAATTATAAGCACCAAAGAACACAGAATAATTCCCTCTTCATTCTGCTTTCAATATAGCTCTCTAAAATAAACACTCTCAGGAGAGGCAATGAAAAAAGAGAAAACAAAATAAAACCTAACACAAGGGTTAAAATAGGTGGGAGCAAGAGAGAGACCTCACCACACAGCTCATGAACCACCACAAATGATGGTGCAATGCTGGTCTGCCCTCCAGCCAAGCAGAAGAGCAAATCTCTCTTCTTTACAGCGGCAATTGGAGACCCAACATCTCCCACTTTCCTTTTGCTTTAGGGACAAGTCCTGTTCACTATAGAAGTCTTACCAAGCTTACCAAAAGAGCTTACCAAGTCAGCACAGCCTCTGCAGTTTTGCTGTAGGAGGGAGGAAGAGGACAATTCAGGGTGTGCTGTATGCAGTATTCAACAGGTTTTCTGACCTCAGAAATGCAAAAGTATGGACAGGAGTAACCAGCTCATCTCTTTCC
This sequence comes from Chloroceryle aenea, assembly GCA_013399075.1. NCBI lineage: Eukaryota > Metazoa > Chordata > Aves > Coraciiformes > Cerylidae > Chloroceryle > Chloroceryle aenea. Next base: position 452,713 of record VWZY01012236.1, on the reverse strand, counting down.
CTATGATTTGAGTGTGTGTGTCAGGTATGGGACTTGCGCAGATGCCATGTAGCTCCTGAATCTGGGGAGAACAAGACTCCACCCCTGTGCTAAGCCCTTTTCCCTTTGGCCTTGGCAAAGGATATGTATTTCTCTCATAAAGAGTCTCTGAGAACTCAGAAAAGCAGCATCTGTGTGCAGTGCCATATCTCCCAACTTCTCTAGACCTACTCGTTAATTAAACCTGCTTCACTCCTATGCCCCAGGTTGTCTAGGGTCATTAAGACAAAGCTAGCTGCTGTTCTCGCCAAAAATGAATGCATCCATCTTCTTCCTTTTCTTTCTTTAGATTCCTTCATGGAGGACAAGAGACTGTAGCAGAAGGTTACTCCTTCTGGGTAATCCTGTGTTTTAATAAATATGGACTATTGTTCTGGTTCAGTTGTTTTAAAGGGTTAGGTCTCCTCTCACCAGACCTTATATTCCTCTGGATAGATCTGTAACACAGATGAGCATATTTTCCAAAAGCACCACAAGAAACAGGTATATATTTTGACTCTTCTGTTCATTCAAACTCACGGCCATCCCTGGAGTTCCTACAGAACTTTTACTTACCCTGCTGTGCACAAGGATTATAGCAATATTCATAATCCAGATAGCTCACAATTATCTATGTTCCCTTTAAAAGCAATGTCTCAAGGCAGTTTGTATACATTTATTCTGGTCATTCAAAGGTCCCAGTCATAGAAGGTATGCAGGCACAGCCCTTAGTAATTTCTATTTAGAAGGCAAATCAGAAGTATGCAACGAAATTACAAATATAACAGTAGACCTTATCTGCTTATATCATTTGGCTGTCTTCCAAGTACTTAGACTTAATATTACCAGCAGTTAGGAATATTGTTATCTGTAAAGTACCATGGGCATTTATGGTGTTATATAAATGCATATTATTAATTAATAACTACAATACTTAGTGCCAGTATTTTAAACATTTACCTGAGCAGCCTCATGAACAAAGCGCATGTTGCTTTTTTAAAGTTTGTAACACATTCAGCAACACCAGCTGACCACAAGCAAAGCACTGTTTGGGCATGTCACAGTCTGATGGATAGCTTTCCCCCTTCCCCACATCTCTCCCCACTCTGCACCCCTTCAACCATCAAGCCTTGAGCCATTTCTTGTCCTGTTGCTTGAAAGTCGCAGGCCACAAGAGCATGGATACCAAGCATGCTTAGCCCCAAGATCTGACTCAGAGCCAGCACCCACAGTTCATCCCTGCAGCAACTCATGTTCAATGGTGTGATCAGAAATCCATTATAGCAAACTATTGCTTATTTAGTACTAGGAAAAAAGCATTTGGAGACAAAAGGATTTCGGAACAACAAGTAGGCTACACTACATGTCTATCTTAAAAATCTTTCTGCTCCTCAAGGGTACTGCAAAGTAGACCTCACACCTCTAGAAATGTGCTCTTCATCCAACCAACACTCCTCACAGGAGTTAGTGTCCCAAGAGTGTTTACTTCGAGCCATATCCTTAGACATTCATCCTTAGCATTCAGAGCAAAGCACTTCAGTCTGCAGGTGTATCAGAAATCATTGGTAATCAACAATCCATTGTATTAATGTATTCATGCATTAATGGAATTTGATCCTGAGTGGTGGAGTCAATGGTAGATGCTGAATTCATATAAATGTGTTATTGACTGGCTACAGATTTGCAGTCTGAAAAATATTGCAAGAGAGCACAAATTCATCTGCTAGATTTCAGCCTATTTTCTTTTCCTACCACTGACTTTCACTTGAGTTGTACTGTGCTACTTAGTTCTCCCCCACTGCAGCTATCTTCATCTCTTTTATAAACTGACTAGCAACAAACCATCCACCAAAATCTCACCCCATACAGACTCCTAGATAAGAGATCCTACACTAAGCAGGACAATGAGGAAGGCCATGCTGAGAGGTCTCCCTTGCATAATGAGGTTCAAAATTATATATCTTAGCTAAGTGATCACCCTTTGCCTAGAGGCACACAACACAGGTCCCTCCATAGGGCTGCAACATTTTGGCATAGACTTTGCTTTCTGACTGTACCAGACGTACAGTATCTCCTTCAGCTTGGGGAGACTCTGGAGGCCCTTTCTGTCCTTTCTCACCAAGCTCTGTGACTTTTTCAGTGTCCTTGGTTCCTCTACAACATCTCTTTCTTGACACTACTCCTCTTGAATGGTTTGCTTCCCCCTTACCCCTAAGGCTCTGAATTCTCTGAATCTTAGTGATGACTTCATGCCTTTTGGATTAGGCCCTTGACAGGCACTACCTGTTTAAGCGAAGAAGAAATGGGAGGGAAAGAGATGTGTAATGAATCATCATGAACTCACAGGATTTTGACTGTATAAATAAGAGGAGTGTTTAGTCAACAGAGTGCCTAACATTATGATACCATGGCAAATTGATGAGAATGGATATCTCTTTGCCTAATCCCAGCATAACCTAGATTTATTCTGGAACAAAATGTCTCCCTAACATTGTCAGCTCCAGGTAATATTTGTTAAGTCATGAGGTGTCATGCAGATTGCGTGATGAAGTTGCTTAAGAAAACCTATGAAGTCAGCTTTTTCTGAGGTGTAACACATATATGTCAGATTAATTTGAGCTAGATGAAAGGTAGATTCTTAAGAGCTCCTGCATCCTTTAATGGTAAATGTTAACACTTAGAAGACTGATCATTAGTAAGATATAATTATATATAATAATGGGGTTATATAAATAAAGACTGTAAATAAAATGCAAGGGAAAGACAGGGAAATGCCAAACGAGAGTCCCAGAGATGTAAGGATGATGTCGGCAAGTAGATAGTGATAATCATAGTGCAGTGGATATTAAAAATTTGGGCAGGACATCCATTTTTAGGTAAGCACGAGACTTGCCTGATTTTAAGAGATTCCCTGTAGACTTTATTCCTTTTTCTCTTCTACCTAAATATGTGTTTTGTTTCATATAACAGTATTTGTTGGAAAACAGTAGAAACAGGCAAGATTTTGACAGTAAATCTTCACAAGAAGAACCATAAGGAAATTAAAAGACACTTTTTCCAGGAGAAAACAAAGAAAAAGAGAAAACTCAAATGGTCAGGAAAGGTGCTAAATTCCAGACATCCCTTGCAATAAGTGTCAGATTGTGAGTGCACAAGGTACCTGCAAGACAGAATGGCTTAAGGAGTGGCTTTGTCAGGATCTCTAGGAGTGTGTTGAGATGGCATAATGTGATTCCAACACATTTCTCAGATGCCTAAGCATATTTATCTTGGACACCTTATGCTAATTACAACTTTACTATAGGACCTCAGCCCAAACTATGGATACAGCAACTTCAGCCTACATTTTTCTTGAAAGCAGGCAATATATTTTTAAAATAATTTTGACATGCATGATGTCTAATGCTGACTGCAGCCAGCAAAATCTTCCAGAAACTAGTCAGCAAATATTCTGGAGACTGAATTCTGAAAATAATNGAGAAGAGAAGAGAAGAGAGCCTTCAGATGGAGAAAAATTATTGTCTTTCTGGCTCCAGCATTAATAATTTCACAATCAATCTCAAATACATAGGAGTTTTGGAACCTTATTGATATTGCTGTCAGTCAATGGCCTCCAGTTTTGACTATACTACTCTGAAAATGCATCAAAATGCTCTTTTGGAGATCCCCAAAAATGCCTCACTTTCAGACTTATTATTGCCAGTAACTCAGGGCTGCATCTTTTTTAATCCCCAGGTTCTTGTGCAGTTTAATCATATATTTCAGATATATTGTATCAAAAATAAATCCTGGAGGATTTACACCCAGAGATATCTCTCACAAAATTAGTTGTGGAACACCACCAGGGTCATTGAGAGGAGCAAGAACAAATTGAGTAGGAGAAGGGTGTCAGAGAAAGGACAAATACCCAGTATGGAGTTGGAAACAGGGAGACTATTGGGTACAGAGCCATTTCTCGGTAAACTTATTTTATTACTTACACACCTATTAAGTATACTGCTGCTAACCTAAAGAAGGGGGTTGGTTTGATGGTTTTATTTAGCTAGTACAAATAGACCAGAGCTCTACATGTGGAAATAACATCACTCCTCAATTTCTTTCGTGGGCAATATTGTACTAAGTACTCTCAGACTGATGGTTTGAGGAGATTAGGTGCATCTACAGGTAGGTGTAAACCTCTATACAACCTTTCTACCCCTTCTTTACTTGGACAGCCATGTTGGTAGTAGTAGACTGATCACTATAGCCTGCCTCTTAATTTCTCCCAAGTAAGTATGTTACTCGTACTACATAGTACACATGTTTTTGTTAGTTTACTCTAGTCCAGAATCTCTCTCTTGCCTAGAGGCTTTGTCTGTTAACTTTCACTCTTCTATCTCCAATCAAAATGTCATCTCAACAAATGTTTACACTCCATATACAAAGAAAATTATGTCTTGGTTTCTGCTAAAACATTTCAGTATGAAACAGTGTTCCAAAGACGTTGTCTTCCAAAAGCATAACTATGTGCTCTTTTCTGCCAACTCTGTCTAATGGAATATCTGCCTAGAAAAATACCTTATCACACAAATAAACACATTTCTATTTGTTGGTAATATAAAATGTTCCCCTTTTACGTGCCTGTACACAGGAAAATGATTTTAGCTTTCATTTGTACTGATTGTATTATTTTACCCTCTCTACTGCTTAACAGATCGATCAATTTATTTACCTCCTCTTCTAGCTTGAGTATAGAAGAAAACATCTTTATATAAACTTCCTGAAATCTGTAACCTGTGTAAAGCTTCTCTACCCCTGAAATACGTCTTTCGGTATGTCCTGAAGGATTTTAGTCCTCTCTTCTTTCAACAAAACACCTTCTTCAGGAAACTAAGAGCTTGGCATGCTTCTAACCCAGTACTTGTTTTCACACCACTGTTAAAATAAAGTGTTGCAATTTACATGTTATTATTTTTCCTACACATGAAATGCAAATATATCCTGCAATAAAGATAAACACTTTCTTTTCACCGCAACACCTCCTGTTTTAACACCAGTATTTTCAGCAACATCACAGCTCTTGTACTAGTGTCTGGTGTAAAGTTAATAAATGGACTGCCTTAGGTAGATGGACCTGATGTCTTCTGCAGCTGTGGAATCCATGAGAAATACTTGAGTCTGGTCTGTTCTGAGCCAAAGTTCACATGCTTTCCTGTCCCTGAATTCTTCAGAGACACTTTGCTTTCTTTGTCAGGTTCAGTCTACCAAATTACCATGTGGTCACTATAAAAGTCATTGTGAGGTCAGATTTAATTTGGCTAGCAAATTCAAGACAGCCTTGTTGGGTTAATTTTTGGTCTCTTATTAGTCACTGGAAAAGATTTATTTTGATTTCACTGTGTCCCAGTCTTTCATTAAGAGATTCACTGAAGTTTCCCCTCCAACAACTCTTGTTGTATCAAAAAACTACAATCTGTTATACAGTTAAGCTTTCTGTTGTCAGTCAAATACTAAAACCTCTTTTTCACTAAGTTCCAGGTTTTATTTTTGAATTGTATACACTTTAAATTTTTGTAGTGCAATTTCATACCTACTCTCCTTCATTTGAATTAACAGAAAATAGTTAAATGTAAGAAGGATATTCAGATGTGCTATTGTGAGGGAAAAAAGCTTTGGTTTTGATTGACTCCCTTTCCTTTGACCATTTGCTTACAGGTAAAGAGTTAAGTAACACCTAAATATCTCTAGTTATCTTCCATATTTCCAAAGCATTTCCATTTCAGTGATAAGATACTGTTTGTCATTAGGATTATTTCTCCCAATACACTTGTCCTCCTTATAGCACTAGATGTCCAGCCGTCTTTGTTTCTTCCTTCAATCTAATTCAAATTGCTTCCTCATAAGAGGTGATACCTTTCTGCAGAGCTTCTCCCTCTGAATCCCTGTGTATGGGATCAGAAAGTGCTTCAAAGGTACCATCCCTAACACAGTAACAATCACTTGAATCTGACATGCATGGTTTTGATGCTTGCTCATTAATGTTCACTAATCCCAAACTAGCTCATGTCAAGAGAGTATCTAGACAACAAGGCTTCACATCCACAATATCACATCATGATTACTACGTCTGGGACTTCAATGGCTTTTTAACATTTAACAACAAAGTTGTTGCAGGGTAAAAGAGGCAGCCATTGAGTACCAGCTTTAGGAAGTAATTATGAAGCTGGCTATCAGTGAGATAAAAATACTCTTGGATAGCTTTTGTATATCCATACAGAAATCAATTTAAGTGAACAAACAGATTGAACATTGTAGTCTTGCACAGTCTATAAGCAGAAGCACTGCTGCTTTATCACAACAGAAACAGAGAAGACTTAGGAGTCAACTGATCCAAAACTGATTTGGGCAATGAATTTGGAGACACAGTTACATGATGTCTTATTCCTGAACGGTAGTATTTTTCTGTGTTTCTTTAAACAAATAATTGGCAAATTTGAGCCCTGCCAGAGAGCAGCATGCGAAAGAACCCTTCCAAACCCAACTCTAAAGGGCAGGCTAGATTTCAATCTATCACTATATTCCTGATAGTCAGTGATGTTCATGTAACATATTCCCTTCCTTCCAGTCTCTGTTTGATGTCTTCCAGGGTGCTCATAGCACTTGGATCCATTTTGGAACCACAGGGTGTTTACTGTACCAACCACGGGAATACATTTCATTATGACTTTACCTGCCCATTTATAGAAAATATGTATACTGTCTGTTCTTGTAGCATTAACAGGCTTCCTTAATAAATTAAAAAATAAATGTAGAAAAACAAAGCATTATCCTTCAATGACTTAATAAGATTTTGCATCATCATCACCATTATTATTATTATTAAAGTATCCCAGCAACAGAAGAATAAAATTACACTGATGTGAGCAATTCACACACCTTTGATTAAGGATGTGTCAGCACTTTCCCGCATGAATCCTTCTTTTTGGTGGAATGAGAAAGAGTGGGAAAGAGATAAAAATCACCTGCTGTAATTTTTTTGTGGGCTGATCCCTGGCAGATGATGTTTTAACAGAGGAGCCGCTTCTTTATTAATCCAGGTTTACAGAATAAATTAGCCTGAAACATTTATGATGCTGGTTTTTAGGACTGTCTTTGCATTTAATTTGCAGGTCACAGTGACTGCCTGATGGATCAGTTAGTTTGCTCGCTGCTTGTCTGAGGACATGTTTACTGATGTCCTGTGTAAAGTCATGGAAACCTGCATGCTTTAGAAGTGTGACCAAGGTTCACACACAGCCTTGTTCTCTCATATGCATCCAAATCCAGGACAGAATAAATACTGCAGAACAGAGTGACAGTTTAAACCAATGGTGCTCTAATACAGGTATGACAAAAAACCTGTATAGGGAGAAGTTAAAGTCTGTCTGTGACATGAGTTACACCATCCATCTTCAGGTGCCTGGTTTATCTCTTCTAATGTCTAAGAAGTAGTTAGCTGGCCCTCGTAGAATAGTTCAGACACCTAGACTTCCTAATACAAGCAAGAATGAGATCAGACACCTCCTGAGGGCACTTCAGGGCTCCTACGTGCTAAGCCAGGAGTTTTCTTGAGCTCTTTGGTAAGAGATGGTTCCAGTGAGGAGAGGGGGAGGCAGACAAAAGCTTCATCCTTCTGAGGCTGTAACCCAAGCCATGCAGGAAGAGCTTTTGAGGACTCTGCTGAGAGTAATGTCCTTGAAAACAAAACCAAAATAACTTGAAGAGGGAACTCTATCCACTTTTCGCCTGGCAACCTAATGGTTAAAGTACACTACTGGGAATGGAGAGTCACAGGCCCCTCTCAGACTGAGGGGTTTCAAGCCTTTGTCTCCCACCTCTCCAAGGCATGGTCTAACCACCAGCCTTCAAAGCAGGACATGGATCAATGCTGACTTTTTTGCACATCTCCTGTCCACATTGGACCAGTTGGCATATCCAACATGGTAAAACAAAAAGAGTAAGCGAGAAAGAGTGTAGATCTGCAGACACGTGGGCAAGTAAGGGTACCAGTGGCTTGTCTGTTAGCATTCAGTATTCGCATTAACTCCTAAGGGTAATAGACAAAAAGCCTGTGTGTATGCCAGTAAATTAAACGGTTCCATGGAGCATTGCAGGACAACAGAAGTCCATCATCTCTACCATTTAATTGTGGAATGATCATGACACATTTCTGGCCTGTGACAAGTAACATGTTCCTAAACAATTCCCCCAGAGTTAGCACAGCCCACTGCCCACTCCCAACAGGCAGCCTGAAAGCAGCCACCCCTCTTTTAGAGAACAAAAGACTTTAACAACAGATGATCCATGTCAAAGAAGGGCCGTAGACTTGTTTGGAGTGCTAGAAGTGTTTCCAGTAGAAGTTTCAGTGTGCAAGGCACTCTATAAACAATTAAGAGATTGTCTCTGAAGAGAAAGAGACTGTCCTAAAGAGTTTCCAGTTTGGCTGTGTTCTGGTACTTCTTAACTTGCAGATGGCTCTTCAAAATAAATTCCATGTGCTGAATTTCAATAATTCTTTGTGCCTGTGAAACAGTTGTGCAGTAGTGAGGGCTGATGAAGAAGAGACCAATGCAACATGTCCGTTCAAAAGGAAATGGGTGAAAATCCCAGATAAACAGAGATTGTCTCAGAAGAACACAATTCTAGAGGGTGCCCCGCATGCAATGACATCAGTAAGGTTGGACAGCTTAAAAACATATCTCTGAATTACTTTTTTGTACAGAGCAGTGTGATTATGATATATGCAATAGAGCTTGTGGACAACACAGACAAATCCTGAAAGTATTTTAAGCAGTGGTTTTCACAATTTATGGTTGTGAGAAATATAGAGCTAATGAAAAACACAGGGAAAGTGATTTTGTTAACTCTTTCATAGATGCTTCTCCAAGACCTTTTTGGAAGACAAAGATGTCTTTTCCTTAAGTCCTTATGTAGATTTGAGATGAGAAAAGTTCTTAGCGTAAAAACAATAAAACACACTTTTTAAAAAAAAAACAAACTTGCATATAGAAAGGAAAACACTGACACATAGTCAAAGTCCAGGAGCGGAGTCTTGGTTAAGAACAGCAGCCAGTAGATTAAAAAATCAGTTGGGTATCTACACACCTACTTCGTTAGGTAAATATATGTCCTGATTTTCAAAATGGCTCCCACTGGCCTGCAGGGGCAAACTCTGATTTATAGAGCAGACTACTTGGTCCACCACAGCTTCCTAGAGGACTCTGGGGATCTCAAGGAATCCCAGAGCTCAGAGACTGGGGCAAAACCACTCCATTTCAAAGTGATAATGCATGATGCAGCTCCTCCTAAAGGGCGTCATTAAGACATTGGACTTAAGTAATTTGATATACAAGAAGAAGCAGGGATGAAAAGAAGGAGCACAGGCTTGGAAGCTGGCAAGGAAGGCTGAATGAGCTGTGAAGGGACTGCATAACTCTAAGAGCCACAGCGTTGGATTATCTGACCCAGACATCAGAGATGTCTCACATTCTCTTGGATAAAACCTGCTACATGTTGCGTTTTGACTGAGAGCACAGTACATAACTGTTTTATTCCTACAAACTGCATAAAATGTAAAGCAGAAAGCACACAACAACACGGGTGTTTTTCCCATTGCCTTGTAATTTTAGTTGCAGTGTAGTAACTAACAGGTCAGCCTCTCACATTCAACACACATTAATAGCTCCACTACAGTCTTTTCATCTGAAAAGCAACAGCTTCCAGCAACAGACATTGGTCTTCTCTATTAAACATCAGTAGCAAGTAGAGAAAGAGTTCACAAATTTGAAACTGACTTTCTGACTATATCAGACCAAGCCCAGGATACCACCCAAAATGAAAAAGTTGAATGTCCTAAAGCATATGATAGACTCATTTCCCATACCGGGAAGATGCAATCTGCACTCAAGGAGGAAAAGGATTTTGTTTTCTTTGTTATTGTTCCAAATGACATAGTAACATCTACCTGAATGCAGACAGTAATTGTGACTGATACATATCAGGGTAAGTAACATTATACAACAGGATTTGACAGAGCACATAGGGAACAGTCATTTTGTTAGGAGCTGGGTGGTTACCAAAAATGCGTACAACAATTTAGGGCCAGGAGCCTTGTCTGGCTGTGTGGCCTTCCAGATAACTGTGTTACAGAACAGTTAGTTGCAGCCAGAACTGTGCATGGACTTATTAATTGAAAAGATGAACGTAAGTGTTTTGCACACTTGTCTCTTATTAGCCCCAAACATATTTGCCTGTGTAATTGATGCTTAAAATCAAATATCACCAGGAGGAGACATGTTATACAGCTAAGAAGTCTTGTTCTACCTGAAACAAAATTTTTACTTCATTTTACTAATATTTTACTTACATTTTATTTCATGTTCTTAATTTTACTATTTTTTAAATTTTTCTGGTTTTCATTTCTTTTAAACTGAAAAATTCAAAGGTTCCTATTTTCTGTAAATCTCTGTTTTCTTATTCAACTGAAACCAATCCACAGATACAGTTTTAATTTTAAAATAATTTCTGTAGCTCTACAACAAACTTTATTTTTTTCAGACAGAAGATCCAAAAGCCATCCTATGCAGCCCCATCTATGGCCCTGAGGGCTCTGGAGATGGCACAGCCTTACAAGGTGTAAGATAGGTAGAAGGTGGGAAGGACTTAAAGCAGGTGGTAGCTCCCTGTTGCTGCCTAGACCATGAGGAAGCAACCCCAAGGTATCATCATGTTGTGCTGCATCCATCAGGCTTGCTCACCCCACAGTGAGGGCAGCCGGCCAGTCTCTTTCCCATTGTGGTATTTGGGCAAATTCCCCTTTCTGAGGAAAGAGCGTGATGATACACGTTTCTTCCCTCTCCTAGCAGTCAATGTTACAAATGCCCACATTTCACAAGAGTTCTGAATTATCTTCTAAAATAATACAAGGCATCTCTCACCTGACACTGACGTCAGCATGGCATATTTTTACCACAGGAACCTGAAGAACACTCTGAACATCTGCAAGGGGAAAATCAGTTTATTTCACTTTTAATGTCAAAACTGCAGCAGTGCAAGTTCTACAGGTGGCAGCCAGATGAAACAGCTGCTGATTCATCTCCTGCAGGCTTGGATGCAGCTCCCAAAGCTTTACGGGGACCTGACCACCCGGGGCAATCCAAGGAGGATCCAAATTTCCCAAGGCTTTCATTGCAGTCCGTCACTCAGCCCATCTACTGCCTGAAAATCCTGGGGGATTGAGGAGGTGAGCCCAGACCTTCCTGTGTTTCTTCCTCCTGTCACTCTTCCTGAACCAGCAGGGAAATATTGCTAAAAATCTCAAATTTCTATCAATGCTCAGCGACAACATTTTTACCCCAGTTGTCACAAGACTGAAGCAGGCTGCAAAGAGGACTTCAGTAGTCTCCACATATAAACAGCATCCTTTGAAATAAAAACATTAAAAACCCCCAAGGTTTGGTATTTGGTATTTTATAGCCATTTCAGTCATCTGCTCTGCATTAGTTTTCTATGTCAGCTAGACAGAAGTAGATAGTCTTGACAGACAGTGATGGATCCTGAGACAAACTGATCTCTCGAGTATTTTGTGCATTGGTCTGTGATCCATCTGACTTCTGGTACATTCAAAAGACTTAAATGAATGAGGAAAAAGCTGGTTTGGCTTTTAACCTATTTCCTTGAAACAATAAATTTTTTTCAAGGGCAGGGATGGGTCCCTTTGTTCTGTGTTTATGCAGCACCTGTTTCAGCAGTGCTACATAGATGAAATGGCTCCACTTACTAATGGCTTCATTTACTATTTGAGCTTGCTAAATTCATCATCTTTCAGTGAATTTAACATATCTTGATAGAGACTACACTGTTGTATTATTATTTATCAATATTGTTGTATTATCATTATCAATAGTACATCATCTCTTTTAAATAGGACTCTCTCAACCAAAATGTACTAACATTTTAATGCAAAAATAGGGGTTTAACCACATGAGGGAGAAAACAAGGTTTAAAGCACCAAAAGATCATTATAGATAATTTTAGGACTGCCAGAAGTGAAGAACATCATAATATTAGTAGGCAGAGACACTCTCGCTTTCATGTTATGCAGTCACTCATGTAGAAACAAAGAATATGTACCTAAATATAGTAAATAATCCTTGAGTAGGTTCCCAGTCCTATAACCTGACAAACATCTCCATCTCCTTACATTCACGTTACGTGTCTTCCTGTTTCCCACTAGAACTGACATGTTGCATTCAAAATTAGGAAGGAAAAAAAAATAAAATAATGCAGCAAATATCTAGACTTCATGCTTTGAAAAAAAAAAAAAAAAGTAAAGTTTAGATATTATGGATACAAGAGTTTTTCTTCAATCACCTGAATAGATCCCATGCATACTACAGGTTTCTGGAATAATTCCTTCTTTGCGTCCAGGTGTGGACTGGTAACTGCTCACAATTGTTTTAAGTCTGCTTTACTATTATTTTCAAATCACTTAAAAGTTGACAGAAGTCTTCCCATAGGTAGAAGAAATTCAGACCTACCGCTAGATCAGCTTTTCTGCAATGTTTTTGAAGCAGCTCACGCATCTGCAGCGGTCCTCCAAACACAGGCTCAAAACCAGTAAGCTGGATCATGTCTGCTATTTTAAGTAAAAGCTTCCTAAAGATGGACAATCCACACTGATATTAGGAATTTGCTCTCCTGATGAATTATCATCACTGTTAAAAATATGTCCATCACTTTCAGTCCAAATTTGGCTAGCTTCCACATTTAGGCTTCAAATCCCATTAGACAGTTGCCCTCTTTTCAAATAGCTGCTCCCATATTGATCACCATAGTATGTATGTGATCAAATCATCCTGTAACCTCCCATGTTATAAACAGATTAAGTTGTGCAAGACATAAAATGTGCTCAATATTGCTGATCAGCTGGTGTTAGATGAGGTTCTGAAAAAACCCGAACACGAATCCATCAATACCTCCACTGAATCCTGTGCTCCATCGCTTGGCAATTTGCCAAGAATATGTTAACATTCCTTCTCCCATATGAGCAATAACTCCTATGATGGGAGTGTTTGAAATGTCCTGACAGGAAAGCTTGAACTGCGGCCAAAGGAAGCTTTCACTTCCAAAAGCCTGGGATTTGCAAGCTCCTGTGGTGGATTTAGTCACACACAGTAAGCCGTTCAGACTTGTCACCATCAGATAATGAAAGCAAATAAGGAGTTCCAATCAGTACTGGGGCCATTGTTTGGAGAAGTATCTGAACTCCCCCCAAATTTCTGATGGGATTGGAGGCAGGGGGTAGGTCTATACCAAGGGTGTTGATTGGAAGCCTATTTCTAAGTTGGCCCTCACTTTTTGAAGCTAGAAGGAAATGCAAATAAGCATGAAACAAAGCAATGGGATTTGTGTTACGGTCAACATTTGCATAACACAGTTACACATGTCTGTGTGTATGGGTGCATAGCAAGCACATCTAATAGTCTGTAATTATGCTTTGGAAAATACACACACCAAGGAATTTACAAAGAGTCTGACCTGGCAGAAAATGCAATCCCAGGAAATCTGCATCAGTTTGCTGAGACACTGGAGCTTCATGGCTAAGAACTGAGTCTGTCAGCTAAATCAGATGGGACTCTGCATCTTCCCCTGATTGAACATGTGTGCAATAACCTCTTTGCACAAGTAGACTTTAAATTTGGTTTCCTCAGATATGCCCATATGCAACATTGACATTGGCTTTCAAAAACGCCATTGCCAGTAAAAATCATAAAATATTCCTGGAATGTAAACATAAAGTGGCACAATCCTTAAACAAAAAAAAAGTATTGATTCAAAGCCCAGATCTAGCAATGCTCATCTTTACCCAAACTGCTAATATGCTCTCAGGTTTTGCTTCCATCAGGACATTTTGTGATTTCTCAATTTGACAGTATTTTATTTGGGTATGTTGTGGGTTTTGGTTTTTTTTCTGATCCTTTATTTATGATATTTCACCCCAGATACAAGTGAATTGGCTATTATGCAATAGATAGATATTTTATAGATTCCTCTACTTCTGAGAATAAGTGTCTATTTTGAATTACATTGTTCACCCAGGAAATGATTGATATTAAGATACCTCTAGGGTACATAAACCCATTGACCAGGTACACGAAGCAAGAAGCTCATTCTGCTCTTGGAAGTGAAGCAGTGTTGCAGCAAATATCCATTAATATGGGAATATGAAGAGAGAGGAGACACACACGAACACCATCCCACAATTAGTGACATGCATGATGTGAAAGGGAGAGCTCATCACTCTGAAGGATGGAGTATTAGGTGGGGGGCTGGAGACCAGTGATTTGATTCAGGGCAGCAGTTGTCTTCATTATCTGTGGGCTCCTCCTTTTCTGCAACTGGCTCTGAGGCAGACACGACTTCTGCATGCCAAAATGATTGATGAGAGAAGACCCCATCTCCCTTTGCCCTGTACAAATGAGTTTAAGCAACTTGCAGTGTGCCATCAGCTAATGGGGTGAGAATAACCACTTTGAACCATTAAATGAGAAGATTATGGCTGACTTCATAACTGAGTTTTGAGGATAAAAGAAAAGCCAAATGTAATCGGAATTGTTGTTCTCCTACTGTCTTGGAAACATCACATATCTCTTCACCAGAAATTGTCTCTCTTTTTCTTCTTTTCTAGGACAGACAGACTATAAAACATTTTTCCAGTGTTCTACACTTTATGGACAGACAGATTTTCAGATTGATCTCACAAGGACTACAGAGACCCTCTTCTTTTGCAGTTTAATTCTGCCACCTGTACCATTACTCTCTACACTTCTGTTCTCCCCCAGTTTTTCAATGTAATCAAACTTCTGTATGAGTTTGCAAAGTCTTCCTGTCTAATGAAAGCAGAGCTACTTCCATTCAATTTGCAGTGATTATGGAAATAAGCACCCTTTTGTTAAAGGAGTCAATAGTAGGTCTTTATATATTTAGATGATATGTGTTTAAAGACATGAAAGAGAAGCATATCTTGACAGAGTATCTTGACTTTTTTAGGGATATGGGGCTCTGAAAGATTAATTTGATACAAAGTACAACATTTGTTACAGATTGAACTGCACTTTTTCAGACTTTGGCTTGGCAAAGTTTTGGGGGTTGTTTTTGGGGTGTTTTTTATTTGGTTGAGTTTTATTAGTTTTTGGGTTTGTTTTGGGTTGGGGTTTTTTTGTGGTTGTTGGGGTTTTTGTATGCTAGAATCCTTTTCTTCAAGCTCAGGTAAGCTTCAGCATTGGGAGGAATTCCCAGAGTGGAGTGCACAGCACCAGATGGAAATTCTCAAAAAAATTTGGCTTGTCTAGTACACTTGACACACAGCCAGGAGGAGTCATTTGCAAAGATGGTAGTCCACTGCCTGGAAAGGTTTGTTGGCCTATTTCAAGTTGGCATGAAGTTTGATTCACCTTCATCAGCTTGTGCCCAGAGGGGAGCTCAGCATTGTTGAGCTGCGGTGGTGTTATCCATGTAGGGATATATGACTACTTTGCACAAAGGTGTGACTTGCTAGACCAGAAACCACAGGCTATGACAGGACAAACTCTCTGGTTATATCTCATTCTAATCAAAAGTATGATGGAAGTGCATGCAGACATATATAACTGAGTTTTCAACACTTTTATTTGCCTTCAGGATAAGTTCCTGTCCAAGTTCTGTGAGATTTGGATACACCTTCCCTCTAAAGTCTCAAGACCAAGACTTTTCCTCTAAAATTTACAGTGGGGGGTGCAATATTTCTTTCCTGGAAACTCTCCAGACAAAATTTGCAGACTCTAAAGTTGAAAGATCATAGATAGGCTCATGGATGCAAATATGAAACTCTCAAAAACATAATGCTACTCCTAATAAATTCAGACTCACCTCTATTTGAGATGAAAGCTTCACCTTAGGGTGTTTATCCAAATTAAATTCCAATGACAGTTATTCAATGTCCTAAGAGTTTTGCATTTACCTTTTATATTAAAAAATGAGCAAATATCCTCTTTGCATATACCTTTTATGTTAGAAAGGATCTTCAAGTAACACTGCTAACTATTGAAGCACCAGTTCAAGGCCCAGCTGAGAGCCTACATACAAACATAGAAGAGCTGCAGCCTTTTGAAAATAAATGACAATATAAACAGATAGGGAAACATAACTGTGGGAGGAGAGCATTTGCAAAGATGTGACCTGCAGGGCCATATTGGACAAGTCAGGAACAGAGACAGTAAGAGTCTAAGAACAAAATCCATTGAAGTCAAAGAGTTTTACCACAGAGCTCAATAAAGTCAGTATTTCAGCCCGAATGGATCTAAAAAAGATGGACTGTCCAGTATTGACTCCCCTCTTTCAGAGATGAGGATTGTAATAGTTTTAAAATCTATTTGTGAAAGCAAAACAAAAGATATGTCAGTGGGTAACACTAGAAGAGACAGCAAACCAGTTGGTGTATAACAATAGGTGCAAGTCAATGTATTTCTGGTGATTTCTCTTTTGTTACCCACAGTTATACCTTCCAAGAATCTCAGTCAGCAAGCACATTAACACCAGCAGCTGTGTTCAGCATTAGCAGCTTAAAATGATGACTCTTTCAGCTTCAAGATCATTGAAGGACCTTTTATCTTGCTATTTGTTCTATGTTTTAGGATTGATTTGAGCTATATGTTCAAGCATTTAGTCTCTGTTCATGGGGGTAAAAGCCATCAAAAAACATGAAACAGGATTTAGAAATGTGAGAGTCCTACCTCCAGCAGAATTTCAGCATCCTGGCCTTGAAGAGAAAGTTCTTACCATGAAGAATGATGTCCTAAGACTGAATCAGCTGCCCATGTGAGCAACGAAATCCTTCTGCTGAAATGCCTTCCCTGATCCTCTTTCTTTGTTGAATAGCTTGAATTGGTTCAAGCTTTGAAAGACAACTGGAAACAATATCACATACAATTTGCAGCTTTTTTCTTCTCCTGCTTTCTCAGGGAAGCAAGGCTTATGTGAACTATTTGAATGCATTCTGTCCAGCTTCACCCAAATCTGATGGCAATGTAGAGCTCTTAATTGTAACAACCTTTACAAGAGGGCTGTATAAAACACATACTGAGGTTGCATATAGCCTGGAAAGCCACTCTTTCAAGACCATCAGCATCAGAGAGACATGGCATTTATTTCAGCTTGTTTCTTGAGTGTCAAATGCTCAGTCACCTATGCAGGTCAGGACCATCTGCAACATCTGTTGTCTCTTCCAGGTCAAACAAAAAGGAGAAGGAAGAAACGTGGCCCAATTAAAAGGGTGATTTCATTGGCCTGCTGCTTATGGAGCTATTTACTTAAATCACTGTTTTGAAAAGTCTCTGTTGTGAGGCTTCATGTTTCATTTTAATAATAGAGAATGTTCTTTCCCAACTATGTTTAATATTTCTCCCTTGTAACTTTGTGCTACTGTCTTCCAGGAGTTGCTGTCATCAGAATGCTGAAATGTCTAACATGGGGACACACAACTTTTTCCATAACTATTTGACTTCACTTGCAGAGTCAGAGAAAAATTAGTATCTCCATGAGCCTTCTGACACCTAACATACATAGACAATAAAAAAGATCATCCCATGGTAACAGAAGTGGGGTATTTGTCAATTCAGAGATCACTGTATTCCACAGTGCAGCAATTTTACTCAGGATCAGATGCCCCAGGCTATGTGGTTGCTGTGTAAAAAGCAACTCCACACCTTATGAAAGCATGTAACCCTGTATGACAAATGGGAAATTGTTACACAATAATTATATGCCCTTGCAAGACCTGATTGCTGGTACCTATCATTACCAAATTCATCTTCTAAGATAGCTATCAGATGGCTTACATTGTAACAGTCTCTCAACTCTGCTCTCCCTTTAAAATCTGCAATATGATGATTTTAACTGGCCGCTCTCCATAGACTCTCTTTGAAGGATCTTAAAGCACCTGCAGAAGAAAGACCTAGTGCCTGCAAGATGTTTATGAACAGGATGCAGAGATAGTGACAGCTGAGGCTTCTACCTCCATACCTTCTCTTTCCTCTCAAACATTGAAATAATACTTCTGTTTGAGAACCTAGGTCTGTCCTTCAGGACAGAGAAATACCTTTCATTACACCACATTTCTAGTCCTGAGCTCAATCATACATATAGGCCTTGTTGTGCTGTGGATAAGTAATAGTAACAAACTCACTGTCGTTTGGAGTTGCACTTATTTATGTCAAAGGGGATCATCATCACTAGCCGATTAAAATGGGTTGCTGCTAATCAGAGGCAATGAAGTTGTTGAGGGAGAAGTGCTGACATGGGGAAAGAAAGTGATTAAATATCATTAGCCATCCTCTATGATATCAGAACAGTCTCCCTGTCTGAGCCAGGTTAACTCCCACTTTCTCACTGATGCACTGGAGGATATTTTCTGAAGGATTCAGACATATGGTTTTCATTCATTACAACTCTTCCTCCTTGTGCAAGCACATCTCTTACCACTCTGATATATCTAGCCAAGACATTCAGCAGCAACTGGCAGAAGTTCCCCATGCACATTCTATCTCAAATACTTGAAAATACTTTGAATTCTTATGAATGTCATGGGAGGGCTTTTGCTTTTTTTTTTTTTTTTAATGAGTTGGGCTTAGTCTGACCTTCCAAAAGTCAAGGATGGAGTGATGTTTGGGGTGTTTACAATTGCTTCATCCCAGCATTTTATTAGAGAGATCTTTTAAGAAAAATGCAGTTCAAAGGATCCAACTAGGTCAGGGCACTGTTGTTCTAGACACCATGTACACAGAGTGACATACAGTACCCATCCTTTAAAAATGGAAATGGAGGACCAAACAGAAAAATCAGAGGAAAGAGGCTCAGCACAGTGAAGAGTATTTTGTAGTTATACAGCACCTCAGAGGCCTAATCCAAACCAAATCCATGTTTCAAACAAAACAGAGCTCAGTTCTTCCCATGTCTCACAATGGGACAGATTTTCTCATACCAAAACCAACTTCCTGCTGTTTGCAGGTGGCAGAGCAGGGAACAGCTGGGTTCCAGCAAAGTGTCAGGCTGGCAGCACTGGGAATACTGTGTTTGCAGAAGGGCTTGTGGGCAGACCTCTGTTTTCCTCAGATTGTTATTTTGATAAAGAGCATTGCTTAGCCATTATACCTGTGCTTCTCATTCTTGGTATGTAACAATCATAACCAAATTATTTCATACATAAGGATCTGAGGCTGTACAGGCACTATGGTTTTAATGGGATAGGTGTTACATTTAACAGAATTACATGCGGCCCAAGTTTCTATTTGCTTGATCTGTACATTATTAACTTCTTTGCAATCTGTATTGGATCTTATGTTAAAAGAGCATGATGGTTGGGAGCAATAAAATCTCACCAAGAAGATCAAGTTAGCAGTAAATAAGAAGCCAAGACAGGAGCTGAAGACAGTGATTAATTTTGGCAATGTAATGAAATGGCACTGAATTAAAGGAGCCTATAAACACATTCTGAGATTATTCCAGCCACCCTGACTTCTGATTTCTTTTTTAATTTGCCAAAATATTTTCTAAATGATGAGGGATATCCTGCCAGTGTTAGTGTCCTCTCAGCATTGTTATCAGAGGGCTGATAGGGTTTTTTATTGTTACTCATCAGATATTGGCATCTAATGAATACTGTAAACACAAATGGAGAAATCCTCACTGAAATCAAGTAAGCTTTAATAAAGTCAGGAGTTCTACTGCTATACATCAGTTGATAGTCAGAAACAACGAGTTCACACATACTTCATCAAAAAAATGTGGCAGACCCTTTCATACAGTTTCCTGGTCCAACTACATTCACATCATGATGTGGCATGATGTTGTTTTCCTCATGTACAAGTGTCTTTATAGTATGTAAATGAATCTTCCCCATCTCCTCTTCAAGTACTGGGTTGCATGAAAGATCAAAAGCATGTTAAGTTTTTTAAAAACCCACATTTTTCTTGTATAGCACTAGAGTCCACTCTTAAATGAGGTTAGGGTGTGTAAGGACACCAAAATTAAATCCAGAGCAGCATAATTAATCTTTCACTGCACCCCATGCTGTACCAGGCAGCACCATTTTATTTTTAACATTTCTAGACAAGCCAGAACTCTAATAATAGAAGCTACAAGAAGTGTTGGAATGTGAACTCTCTGCACAACCTCTACCTTCATGCCCTGTCTTTCTCCCGTCTCAGCCATGATGCCTTTAAAACCCTCTGTCCCACTAGGCAGAGAGATTGACTTATTACTCCTACAAATTGTACACATGGGTTAGCATATGTGAAAACATGCCCTTGCTGCTATTAATTCATCTGCCCTCCACGTTCCATTCCTGTTTCACCCACTTGCTTTTCAGATTAAAAGTGCTTTGGGAGAAAGGAAAATATTATCACTCAGGGGCAGATTGATGGTGGAAGGAGCCAAAGGATGCTGCAGCCACCCCAGACTGCCTGGGGGAGGGACCATGTCTATTCTAGCCTTGTGGCTGAAAACTTCTCCCACCCTTCCAATCTAACCCTTCTATCATACAGATGTCTGTATGGCCTATTCTAATGATGGAGATTTGGCAACAGAATGTTAACATTTATAATTGCTTTCTTGTTTCTTTTTTGCATATATTTTTTTAAGACATTTAGTTGCCAGAAATAATTACAGTGATGGTTCTGAAAATATTTATATTTCTACCTATAGCCTGTGCTGCCACAGTGGATTTTTTTATTACACTTCCTTAGCTAAGCCAAAGACTTGTGAAACCATTTTTGCCTTTGACCAAGCAGATATAATCCTGGATTTGTTTGTCACATATGTTGAGAGTTGTCCCTTATAGTAGAAAAGGGATACAAAGACTACAGCAGTGATGATGATGTTTTCTGGTAAAGCTAGTAATTTCATAGGTGTCACTGCCAGAATAAAAACACATGTAAATTCTCTGGATGATTTCTCATTTTCAGTAGCTGAGATTCTTTAAGACACAGCATGGGCATTTGTGTCTGAATCTTTCATCAGCAGAGCTGTGCCTTCACACCTGGGACTCTCCTCACAGTCATCAGGAGGATCATGCCTTTCCATCCAGCCAGGGAAAATTTGCATGGAGAGCTTTACAAAGGTCACATCAGATCAGACCACACACATCTTGTCAGCAGTGAACAACACCAAAGATGCTCCACAAATTCCTCCATACCCTGACAACATAATCTCCTTATATACCTTTGCCTCCCCATAAGTGTTTGGTGATAGTGAAATCATTCAAACTGTCTTTGGTAGAGTCAGCATGGCACAGGACTGCTGTGAAATGTACGCCACATAACTCAAAACTCCAATTACTCTTCTTATCTCCTAATTCTATACAAGATCAAAATTCAGACATGGTATACCAATAGTTATAATGAAAACCTCCCAGATTTTGAAAGCATTTCTGCCTACTACCTAGCACTGTCAATTCTGTTTCCACTGGAATTTCCATAAATCTGTATTTTTCTTCACTTGAATGAAATTTGGAGCTTTTGATTCAGTTTGGCAACAGAAAAAAAAAAATGAGTATTTGAATAAAATAAAACCCCCAAGGTGCAAATTCAGAATCAAGCTAACACAGCATAATAAACCTCCAAGTGTCAACCGAACCACAGTAACTGCCCACATATTCAATCACAGCCTTGGGCAAAGGTGCAGCAACTTATTAAAACAGAAGTACTTGAACTTCATAGTCTGAGCCCCCAGTAGTCTACTATTGAGACAGTATACGGAATACAGTATACAGTATACTGAGTATATGAGAATGACAGTATACTGAGTATATGAGAATAGTATACTGAGACAGAAGTATTGGGGCAAACCCCCAAGTGGAGGTCCCCTCCAGTTTTTTCTGTTTTTTTCTTTTTTTTTTTCCCAGAAGATGTTTATGTCAGGGTGGAGTGGAAAATGGAACTTGGAACCACAAACATTTTATATTTTACCATCAGCTTTAATATTACCTCATAGTTGTCTACATCTATAGACAGTATTCTGTATCCTGTACATAAACAAGAAAAAAAAAAAAGAAAAGCCACAGTTCTTCATCTGAACTACTTACAGTTTAATGTGAAGTATAGCAACCAATCACAATCTGCATCTTTTTCTGGCAAGCACTGCAGAAAACTGTAATGGCAAAAGGAAGGGAAACAGAAAGCATTAAGAAAGCTGCCAAACTCCACTGCCAGCCTCCTCTCTGTATTTGAGCCCCTCTTTATCAAGCCAGAGCAGCTTCAAGGAAGCACAGCACAAAGATGGGTGAATCAACCTTTCCTGAAGGTTTGGAGGGGAATGTCTAGCTGCAGGCTTCTGAGGAGGCGAAGTCTGTATTACCACACCTTGGTTACTCAAACTATCTACTTGGATATTAGAAGCTATTGTGCTCTGTGAGATGCAGAGGAAAAAGAAAGATGAAGAGGTGGCTAGAACTGCTGCCGCTGGAGTTTGGAAATAATTTAGAAATAAGGGGATTTAATTAATTGTGTCTACTTCATCATATTCTATCACACCTCTTCTTCTGACTTTCAATGAATTACAATGGCAACCAGGAGCAGCTCTTGGGCTCAGAACCTGGAAGATCTGGTCCCTGAGTAAATGAAGGTTCTTCCCTTAGAGTTTTCTTCCAAAAGGAACTTTTAGTGATGTTCGGACTGAAACATAGAATAATTGACATGCCCAAGCCATTCAATGACTTGTCTCATGTAACTCATAACAAACGCAGGTCCAGATTCAGTCTGGAAAGAGTCTTCCTCAGTGTTGTTCTCCATGGGTGCAGGCTCAGTGTTCAAGGCATTTCAGGGTCCACATGGCCCCTTGTCTCAACAATTCCTCAGCTACCATATCTACTTTTTCTGACTATCTGAAATAGATGGATAAATCCATCTAATCTGTCTGTTGTATTTTTAATGCACCCATTACTGAAGGATTTATACTAGGCAATATGGCTTGTCTTTCTATGTGCTATTATCTGATCTAACATCCGGAGGCAAAATTTTTATGACTCTGAATATAGCCAATACTGAGCACATTGTGATTTTACTCAACTCACTCTTTCCCTCGGGAACATATTTGTGGTGACATTTCCCTTCTGATTATCATCGTCAAGGGAAATCCTATTATTTTAACAATGATTGTAAAAAAGATTGGAGTATAATTACTGAAGGTCACCCAAGGACTATATGCATGCTACAGAAGGTGTTATGGCTTTTGCATCATCCAAGGTTCCTATGCGGACTGTGAGAACTCAGTCCCTGCATTCTTCGATACAGAGGAAGGGAAGATATCTTGCCTCAACAGGTCAGAGGCTTCTTCTGACTTGGACAAGTTGTTGAGTCTTCAAAGGGATGCAGAGGGAAAGTCCTTTGTCTACCTAGATGGCTCTGGGATACAACACAACTTGCATAGCTAAAAGTAGTAGTTCATAAAACTTTCCAGTGTTGACTTTATACTACTCAGGTTGTCAGACTTCCTTATCATTCTAAAATCTGTAAATCTGGGGAGGTCTCTCTTCTCCATATCAAGCCCATAAACCAATTCCACTGCCCACATTTGAGACCTACAGCAAAACCAAAGGAATTCGTCTGGATAGAGCAGATGTGATGGTATATGAAGCATTCCTCCATCAAAAACGCTTAAGGTGTGGAAACAGATACTGAAGTTAGTACATAGATGGCTCTTTAGTAATCTCCAGTACATTGTCTGCTTTAGGACAGCTGTGATAAGCTCTTTAATGCCTAAACTGGGACACCTTTACACAAAACTGTAG
The DNA here is from genome assembly GCA_013399075.1 of Chloroceryle aenea. Classification (NCBI taxonomy): domain Eukaryota; kingdom Metazoa; phylum Chordata; class Aves; order Coraciiformes; family Cerylidae; genus Chloroceryle; species Chloroceryle aenea. The sequence goes on along the minus strand of VWZY01012236.1, from coordinate 428,856 downwards.
TACTACTCAAATAAGCCCTCTGCTTCCTCCTCTTCCTCCTGTAACAAGAGAAGCCTGAGCTGGTGCCAATTTCTCCTTGAATTCATAACAGAAACAAATCAGTTCTGAGGCTGAAATTTTTAGTAGTTGTATGACCCTTCTGCTGGAAATTCATTATATGATAGGACATTGAGGATACTTAGCTTAGAAGGGATTTCTTCTTACATGTTCATTTCCTTTTTGGGACTTGAACTAATTCCATCAATCTGACACTGATACTCAGTCTTGAAACTTACTTCACACCAGCCTTGGCTTTTTACTTTGAGTGGACATCAATTTGTCTGAGATGGAGGTGCGAGGCACTTGCACCTTAAAGCACTTATCGTGGTATCCTTCAAAACAGACATGTTCTCACACACAGCTTCTGAGAGGCTTTTAGCACTGGATCTAAGGTTCATCTGCTTTTTTGTCAGATCCAAAATTGTGTGAGGGATTTCAATGTCATTGTTTTTCACGGAGTTTAAAAATTCTTCAGAGTTCACATCCAAGTCCCTGGCAGAGTAGACTGTACAGTCATTAAATAATATAAAGGCCCCTTCTGGCTTTAAAATTTGTGTTTTCCAAAATTATCAACTGTAAGTTAAATATGATGACAGAACTGTTCAGGTGAAGGCTAAAAGTGAGTTTTCATGTCATCAAGGTAGGGCTTTATATAAATTAACCATTGCAAATCCAGCCTAGAAGGTGGACAACTGCATGACCTGAAAGAGAACACCTCAGGTGATATGCTGGTACATTGCGCTTTCTGTCTAAGAGTGAATTTAACCCAAAAAATAGTCATCCAGCATGAATAGTGTGTAAAATAAGCATATTGTAGAATCATAGAATGGTTTATGTTGAAAAAGACGTTTAAGATCATGGAGTCCAATCATTAAATTAACACGGCCAAGGCCACTACTAAGCCATTTCCCTCAGCACCATATCTACATGTCTTTTAAATACCTCCAGGGATGGTGATGCCACCACTTCCCTGGGAAACCTATTCCAGTGCTAGACAATCTAAACCTCTCCTGATGCAACTTAAGGCCACTTCGGTGTTACTTGGGAGAACAGACTGACACTCATCTTGCTACAACCTCCCTTCAGGTAGTTTTAGAGATCAGTAAGGTCTCCCTTGAGCCTCCTTTTCTCCCAGGTAAACAACCCCGGTTCCCACAGCTGTTCCTCATAAGACTTCTGCTCTAGACCTTTCACCAGCTTCATTGCCCTTGTTTGGACACATTCCAACAACACAGCAACCCAGAGGTCCCTTCCAACCCCTACCATTCTATGATTATATGATATAAACACACAAGAAAGCAGTTCCAGGGTAAAGAATGACAGGAAACACATGTATAGTTTCTGCCCTGCTACTTTGAGTTAAGCTGTTTTTAAAACAACTGATGACACTATTCATCATCAGGAAGAACCAGGAGATGGGCTAATGGAGTAAATTAATGTCCACAAGGCAAAAGCCAGTGATTTCCTTTTGCTTGAGCACAGATGACAAAATATCATGATAATGTTATCTTTCATGCAAGCAAGCAGCTCAGAAAGTGGTCACCTCTTTCTTCAGAAACCAGCTGCCCATGGAAGTTATCTGTCTGTCTACAGGTTTTGTATGTTCTCTTTCACCATAGCATTTAAGCATTTTCCCATGTAAATTAAGAATGCTTTAGTCAAGAACAATACTGATATTATCAAACAGTGACAAAACTATGTTTTTTAACTAAATAAATTAAACCTGTATGGAAACAGCTACATTAACTTCATTTGCAAGAAATAGAAGAGATTTCAATTCTGGTGTTTTTATCATTGCTAAGTCTCATGATAAGCAGGTTTACCCCACTGAGAAAAGGGCAGGTTTCCTTGAGTGAGTCTCATACTCTAAGGACACCAAAATATTTCCTGCCAGAAGTAGCCACAACTGTCACAGAAGTAGAGGAGACATACAACACTTGCTACCAAGTCTATGTTTTGCCTAAAGATTTTAGGCATAGGAAGATAATCCTTGAAGAAAACATGTCTGTTGGAAACAAACAGTCAAAACAAAGATAGGCATGAAAGTAAAATTGCCTTCGACTGTGCTAATTTGCAAATGGTGGTAAAAAGAAATCTACTTTCAGGAAAGCAAGGTGACAAAAGAAGGGCATGGAAAACCTTTCATGTGAAAACAGATCGAAATGAACACATGCATGAGAAAGGAAGAGAACAAAAGGCAATTGATTAAATTAAAAGGTAGAGGCTATACAAAACAAGTCAGGGAACTACTTCTTTTCATACAATGTGCAATCCAACTGTGGGATCCAAACTTGCAGGTCTTCCTTGAAACCTACAACTCAAAGGTTCAACTTGATTGGACATTTAAATGAGCAATGATAATAACTGGAATTACATAATACTGAAGAGTGGCAAATTTGGAAAGACCATTAAATGCTCTCTTTGGGGGATGAAGCTAATACCTTTTTAAAAAGCAGAGAAGTTCTTTGTATCTTCATTTGCATGGCACAGGCTGAGTGTAGATTATTTCATGTAAGCCTACTGCAAGAGTTTTTCATCGCTTCCTTGTGTATAAAGCCTTTTGAGCTGACCTCTGTGCACTACCTCTGGTCCACTAGCACTTCTGAAGCCATAGCAGAAGTCATATTTTTTTTCAAACTATCTTGCAAACCAAATTTATTCTGGTACCAAACAGTTGTCGCTAATAAAATTTAAGAACATTTCACAATGAGAAATCACTGAAATTCAAGAGAAATAAAAACATTTTGAAAATACCACCCAAAGTTGTTCCATAGTTCATTATCTTCTGCAAGCCAGAGAAATGGAGGGTAACTGGAACTGGAGAACAGCTTGACACTTCCCAACTCATGTTTGGTTTGTTGGGTTTTTTTTCTGGCCTTATTGCTAGCTGGAGAAAAGATCTAGCATCTAACAGTATCCACTCAAAATAGCAACTATTTTGACCAACACATATTTGTACAACAATCTTATTTCACAAGAATATTAACCATTTTCTTTTAGATGCTAACCAAAAATTAGGTCAAACTGATTAGCTGCTGCCTGTCAGACATGCAAGATCAGGTTCTCACTGCTGTTCCTGAATTAAAACTCATCATATTGTCAGTTCTTGGGTTATACATGTTTTTTTTTGCATTTCCACAGGACAGCTCTCCATGGTACCCCAATGGAGTATATACATCAGGTAAGCATGTTGCCACCAGTGGTGGAAAGGACATTTTGCCTTTTTGTTATTTAGCCAGTAAACTCTTTGACGTCTTCATACAGCAGCTAAATACATCAGCGACCCAGATGAGGCCTCTCAGCAGTACTGCAGTGCCAACAAAGGATGGAAGAAAACTGAACAGACACAGTATGTGTTGGGCTGGCAAAGACAGATGCCAGCAGGACCATCCCTTGCCATTTAACCAACTGTTTTGGTCATATGCCCTTCAAGATAGGCAGGAATGTTTTTTTATGAGATCAGGAACATTTGAGTCACCTGGTGAATAACAACAACTTAATAATTTCAGAAAATTTGGAACTTCAGGTTATTTTTTCCCCAGATTTGGTTTCTTTCTTAAAAAAAGCAGAAATGTAAGATTAGTCTCTATATTATTCAAGAGGACATACCTCTGATGATTGCTCCTAGGTAATCATTATAATTCTCTGAACATGAAATGCCTTGGCTCAACCCAGTAATATAATTAAATTCAACATGTGTCACCAGAATATACCTTTAAAAATAAACAACAGGGTTGAAGATTTAATATACTCTTTACAGTAATGAATAGTAAAAGATCTAGAGCTTTAACTATTAGTTTTGGACACTGTTCTGGGTTGAGTTAGAACAGAAATAATTCTGTTCTGTGATTTTACTTTTCATCTCAGTCTCTTCTAAGTAACTGCACGTTCTGAAGTTAACAGAAAATTTTTGCAGAGAGCATCTGCTTCTAGCAGAGATAACTCTCCATGTTTACAGTTACTACCAAGGACTGGTATGCAGAATGTAAAAGGCTGCACCTGCAGAGAGGAGCAGACAGGACAGGTGACCCTAAACTATTCCATCCCATAATATGTCATATTCAGCATAAAGCTGAAGGATCATGAGTGTTAAGTTTTCCCTTCTTCAACAGCTATTTCACAGACACCTTAAAAATATGGAAGCAGCATCCTTTGAGCAAGAAGAAAAAAGGCGGCTATCACTACTTTTTTGCAATCACACCTGAAAATCTATGAGGATTTGACTTCCATGTGCCAAAGAAGTTTTTGGAAATGGCAAAGTATGATGGCAGACACCATAGATTTAGGAACAGCTGGAGCCCTTCGAGATATGAAAATCCCAGATGCTCACAACCCCATGTAGCTGGAGCTGCCACCCTACAGCAGAACCACCAGAAGGTGTGGGATAAGTGTCACCCTCAGCCAGCAGAATCAGCCGAGTCCCCTGGCAGCAGCTCCCACTGAACCCAGCAAGTGCTCACCAAAGCAAGGAATGTTTATGAACAGCGTATGGATGCAGAAAGCAGAGGTCACCTTCAACCACACCAGCTGCAGGCCCACTGGGATGTTGCACTGTGCCCTACATCACTCACATGCTTCTGAAAAGGATGTCCTAATGGGTCCTAGAAAATGGATTGAGATGCTTCCTGAAAGAATAGTTTCCCCCATTTCAGAAGCAACACCAAGGCATGTTACAGTTAATTACGAATGTGTGATGGTTTTGCTCTTTTACAAAAAGCAGTTGTGCAACCAAACTTCTGCTTTGTTATGTGGAAGAAGCATTTGGCTGCTGTCACCAAATTGCAGCTAATTTGTGCATGGTGAAGGCAGTAAAAGTGTGATACGGAAGAGGTTTACAATGGAATTAATGTGGTGGAAAGGCATGATGCACAATGAAAGCCGTTTCTTTTGCAGCCTTGTGCAGATGCCAGTGTATAAATTCAGCTGCTTACATCACCTGATTTTAAATACAGCACACATGCTTTATCCCTTTCTACCTGTTTGTTTTCTCTGGTTACCTAAAATACATGTCACTAAAGCCACAATTGCTCTTTGTAATGTCAGTTAAAGCATTGGTATGTCATTGCTTCTAAACCTGTATTTTATTAACTGGCTATCAGACATACTTGGCCATTTTGAGCGCCAGCTACTAAAGCCCTACCTGTCCTCCTCACAGATCAAGATTGTACTGTCAGATGGACCAGCCATCACTCCCAGTACCAAAATTGAATGCAGTATTAAGGACAATATACAAGAGAAAGCTTGACTCAAGGAGGTGCTTTATCAGATGTGCACATCATGATCCCCAGATAATGCATTTTTTGGCAGCTCTTTCTGCCATGCTTAAGCTGAAAGACAGCAGAACAAGGTTTGTACCTACAAGAGAGGAAGAGAAAAATCAGACTAAACCAACATTAGAGATGGCATTTCTCAAGTACGTGAGACCCTTTGTGAAGCCTGGATACCTCAAACCAAAGGGATCTGTGTCAACTTCATGGGACTTGCAGCCACACCTGTTTAACCTGACTGTTAGATGCACTGGAGTTATCCATGATGGCAGCTAAAAGGTAAAACAACCCATCTGATTGCACAGTGCAGCTGATGGAGGCCTGAATGCCCTTCTCATGGATCTGACACATAGGCTGGGAAGGCTGTGATGAGCAGCTGAATGGTTACCCTACCCTCACCAGGAACTGCCATTTCTGCAGGGGACATCTGACAATCTGCTTGTTAATACAGTGCTCTTGTAATGAGTGGCAAGCACAACAGTCACAAATGGTCATTCCTGACCTATCACCCTTAAAATACATGTTTTTCTTTAAAAACTGATATAAGCTATTTAGGCAGCATTAGGCATAATTATTTTATAACTTGTTGGAGATGGTTAAGTAGCTTAAATCGTACTCTAGTTTGAATCTATTTTCAATAAGAACTTTTTTTTTTTCATTTGTTTTCTGTATCAATTATACTTGAGGTGAGGAAAAATTACGAACTCTGTTACTAAATTTCTCTGTTACAGAGCTAAGTTCAGTGCTCAGCTCAGCTTTGTCTGAACTATGTGATCAACAAAGAGAGTGTTCAAGTCCTCTGGTATCTAAAGGGTATTTCATCTGTCAGTGAAGGAAGAAAGGGAAAAAGAAATAATATCTTACTTTTTAAAAGGCTGTCTCTTCTTCACTCCACCTGATTCATCTTCTCAGTGTATTATGCTTAATAATGAGACTATTTTCTTTAGAAAGCAGCATTATTTTTTTTTCACTTTTTTTTTTTTTTCCTATACAGGCTTCAGCTGCCCATTTGAAATATCTCTTCAGAGAGCAGATACCCGTTATAATTCAACATTACACCTGGTAATTCCTTTTCAGAATATGTGATTCATAGCTAAGAGATCTGAATCCTAGTCCACCCTGCTGGACTAGGAAGAAGCCAAACTAAACTCAGCAGAGGTTGTGAAAATTGTTAACTTATGGGACCATATGTGTCCCAGGACTATTTTCTCTTCTACTTTGCCCTTTACAGTTATTGCTTTTTTTTTTTTTTTTTGTCACTTGCCCTTTTTCTCATTTTAAGCTCTTTAGAGCAGTGATCAGGTCTTCCCAATAACTAACACAGTGCCTGACCCATCAATGCCCAGACTCCCCTTGAGTCTATTCATTGCTATCAAATTCACAGAGCTGTAATCCCACCCCCTGCCATGCAAGTAGTGTATGTTATTAAAATCTTTCAAAAGGCTTTAAAAAGGAGCAAATTATGTTACTGAGTTGAGGAATAAGCCATAGAAAAATGACACGGACTGCCCAGTAGGTTAGTGATAGAACTGGGCTTACAATATACTGCTTCACTAATGTGTAATAGCCATTGAGCCCTATTTGCCTCCTATAAGAGGATGGCAGCAGCAATTCATGCTGAGGACACCACGAGTGCAAGAACCAGTCCCTAGCAAGTCCACAGGCACTAAGGTGATTTGTTTCAGCAGCTGCCACCCATGACTGCTTTTTCTAGGGATACTGAACAAAGACACATTCTCCACTCCTACAAGTGTATCTGCCTCATCACAGGCATCAAAACATGATGAGTTACATGAAAAAAAAAAAAAAAATCCAAAGCCTACATTTCCATTTATTGCATTCACTGAATTATGCTTGCATACTTGTGCAATGATCAAGGTCCTTCTGCAGTAGGCAGGAGTGCAAAGGGACCATATAGCAGAGAAGGGTAGGTCAGAGTCAAGTCCAGCAGAGCAGTGCTGCAGCAGATGCTTTGAGTGCATTGAAAATGAAAACTCTTTGCAAAACTGGGCTAATTTACCAGAATCTTATCTTAGTAGACTACTAAAGCATCCTTTCCAAAAATATTGAACTGTCTTGTCTCAGTGCTCTGGAACAATACATCTCCAGACCTTTTTTAAGAATTTATAGCGTGTAGGTAGTTTTTCATTGTCTTGTTCTGGTCATTTCAATCAGACTCATAATACTCCCTTTCTAAACAGAAACAAATAAAGTGTTTTAATGGACCTGAAAGGAAACTTCGCAAAATTCCCGAGAAAAAATCAGAATACTCAGTTTTTGTCCTCTTTGGAGTAAAAAAAAAACCAAACATGGATCATTCCCTTTTTTGGCTGTACAGCTGAGCACAGTGTACATCAGTTATGAAGGAGTCACTTTCAGGCAGGACATGAATTCTCACTTGGACTTTCTGCATCTCTTTCAGCCATCAGTAGAGTTAGATCCACATGTCCACACAACACCAGACAGCTGCTCAGAAGGGGAAAAACATGCTGGCGCTTCACTGTTATATAGAATAATAAAATAGATGGACTGTCATAAACCAGTCATAATTACTTTGGATTAGCACCTCTGCTTTGTCTCTAATTGCCAATAGTGATTGTACTTGGTCCCAACCCCAATCCTGCATCTTTCTGTGGGGTGGCACTTCCAGCAAGATGCCACATTTATTTCTTCAATAGTTCTGGGAAAATGGAATGCGGGCAGTCCTTGGTGCTCTCTAATGCAGCAGAAATAAAACTTACATGCTTTGACTGGATCACGATATCCAGACAGTGACTTTTTTTCTTATATGTTATCTTCTGAGCCTGGCAAATTAGCTTATGTGCAATAGGGAATAATACTATCAGGAGATTATTCAGTTTTGGCTACCACAGGGTGTGGAAATCATGCACTGTGTTAAAAGCTGCCTAGTGAAAGTGATTGTCAGAATTATTTTAAACAGATTAAGCTATTGCAGATAACTCATTCTCTCTAAATTGAACAAAGCTTTAATAACTCTCTAAAAGAGAAAAAGACTTCAAAATCCTCTGTCTTTTCCTTGAGTAACTTAAACAAAATCTGAGCTGGAAGATAAGGATGTTACAAAAAGACACGTCTTCATATAAGCAGAAAAGACTGGAATGGGTTAAGCCATATCTGGCCGAGTCCCAACAGACATAAAAATCACCTGTGCCTGCTCTGAAATAAATCAGTGTCCTTTTCTGCTGCTGCCGTTGTCTGGAAATAATGCAAATGCAATGGGCCTGCAGTGACATTGTGCCGCACTCGAAGGATACACATAATAAATTGTCCCCTAATACTGTTAAAGAGACATTTTCGTCTTACTCAGTAGCTTTTGAGGTTGAACTGTGCTACTTACTGGTTGAGGACTGTGATATGGTGTCATGCCATTCTGCTCTATTATTCATTTAGCATCTTATTGCTTATATACACATTTGGTTCTTGAGGCTCAAAATGCATTTTGCTGCTTACACTCAATGGTAGCATGTTTGCTGGCATTCAGAAAAAAAAAAAGCAGGGAGATTTCTTTCCACTTTGTTGTTGTTGTTTTAATCATTTTTCTTCAATAGCAGCTGGAACAAATCATAGATTCATATGATTTGGTTCTACTGCATTCATCACTGGGAAAAAATGTATGGCTGTGTTAAAGGAGGACAGAAAGAATTTGTCTGCCCAGCAGGAAGCTATTGCTGTTCCATAATTGTTTGCTAAAAGGAAGTTGGAATAAAAATGGAGGTAAATGGCATCTGTGTCAATCCAATCCATCAAAATATGTTTAACTGACTGGGGAGTCACAGCTCAGGAGCTAGATGTGAAAGATGGCAAATCCACAATGTAAGGAAATAATTAGTTAATTTAAATATTTTAAACCTTAAAAATAGTTTCTGATTGCACACACACAAAATCAGTACAAATGCCAGCAAGGTATTTCTGAATATGCAGGGAATAATAAGTGAGCACAACCATACAAAGACAGTGATAAGAGTCTAAACTGCAGAGCATAGTTGTATTTGGGTTTTGTTTTGTTTTGTTTGTTGTTGTTTATTGTTGGGTTTTTTATTATTTTATTTAAATTCCCCAAATTCCCAGTCCTGTCCTAAAATTGCCCTATATCTTGTACCAAGTCAAGTAGGGAAATATTTGTGTATTGCTACAGAAAAGCAGCTCACAGAACTGACCCTGCTAGAAAATTGCACAGTTAAAGAAAAAAAAAAAAATGAACAAGAAAAACCCCAGATTACTTTCTTCTAAGCTGACTGCCTAATTCTGTTCATACTTTTGTCAGAAGAGGATGACATGGGGTTGAGAACAAGTGTCTGTGCAGAGCACATCCCTTAGCATTGCCACCTGTTACTCACTCAGCTCTCAGTATCCAGGATACTTTAAATGAATAAAAAGCTTGCCATGGCACCTTCCTGCCTCATTTTCATGTGTGAACACAACAGATAAAATAGAGACAATGAAAGCCACTGAACCAGAGTTGTAGCAGAAGGGATTTGGCTTCAGGCACCAGGATTATAAAACTTGTAAGCAATATGGCTAAACCCATTAGTCATCTTCTTCACATAAGTGTTTCATGGGATAGGGAGCAATAGCTGAGTAAGGACTAATGCATCAAAATTCCTCAGATGCTACATATTGGGCTGAGATTCCTAGGTCATAAAGCTAAAGGAAACCTCCAGCAATCACTTATCTGACTATTTGTACACCACAGACCATAGGACTTGCTTGGCTAATTCCTACTTCAAGCCCCTGATTTAGGATTGAATGTAAGTGTTTCAATCTCTGGCACATGGACCTTGAAGAATTATGTCCAAAGAAAGTACAAAACTTAACATTAGAAAAGGGGTTTAAATGCACTGTACAAAGGTGTGTCATTCAGCTTGGGAAGTCCTCAAGGGTCTGCATACCAAAGACAGCAGAGACCATTTACTAGAGTACAACTCTTTTAGAACTTCTCCCAATATTGACCTGGAATTTTGCACTTCTACATCAAGTCACTTAATGTTACCTTGTTTTTAATTGCCATATTTCTAGTCCAGTTATAACTTTATTCAACAGCCATCCATTTGATCCACTATAACTTTGTCTGCCAAAGTGAAGTACCCTCTGTAATGTTTCTGCTCTCCAAGTAGGTACTCATGGACCAATAAAATCACCCTTTAAGCCCTCAATCAGGCTGCTCTCCTTCAGTCTTTCACAATAAGGCGCATTTCGTGGCTCTCCAAAGCTTCTCAGCTCTCTCCCCTGAACACCTGCTAATTTCTCAGTCATTACTGAAATACAGAGCTGGACAGTGTTGCTGTGGATGCTGCACCATTCAGGTACAGAAGTAACAGACAATCTGAGCTTCACGCTAAGACATTGATATTCTTACTTACAAGTCTGCATCTCAAGTGTCTGTACCTCATGTTAAGCTGATGAACTGATGTGACCCACAAGTCTTTCTAAGAACTACACTTTCCCAGGTCAATCCTCATACTGCAAAAATTACCTATGTTCTTTGCTTTTCCTCATACAACATTCTATCTGACTGTCAGACTTACTGGAAGTTACACTCCTTGCTTCCACCAAGAACCCATTCTGGATTTAAGGTACAGACATAGAAGCTGTACAAATGTTAGAGCTTCACATGTCTGCAGCCTTTCCAGATGCCTCCAGCACCATTTACTTCACGGTATCCTGAGCATTGCAAATACTTAACACATCCGTCATGTTTCTGGAAACAATTTCTATGTTATATTTATAAATAGTAGACCACAGGTACTGATCTACTGTGGGAAAACCTGATGTAATTTTACAGAAAGTATCTCCTAACATTTATTATGTATGGATTCCTCTTCTAACACTAATCAATCTTCATTTCACCAACAAAATCTGCTAAATACAAAAAAGATCAATATTATACATGGTTGTCTGGGGGGGAAAAAAAATATCTTTTTTTCATACCTGTCGGGGATATTCACATTTACAAGATGATCAGACTTTTGGAAATTCCCTTACTTCCCACATGGCTTTACCTGTATGCCCTTTAGATGCAAGACATAAAATACAAAGAGAAATCCTAATTCTGTTCCTAGAGTTTTTTTCCTGTATAAAAGAAGTAGCACTAATAGCAAGATGGCTTATGTCTCCCAAGGTCCACAAAGATTTAGCCTGTGGCTCAAGGCAGGATCTTCTGATAACATTTTATTTGCATTTTGAGACAACTGGGACATGACAGGGGCCACACCTTTCACAGCCTTGTGAAAACACCTTACTTATGTACTGCAATTCTGCAATGTGTGATTCTTGCTTGTTTGTTCTCAGAATAAATCAGTTCTGTACCTTTCCCAAGCCACAGCCTTCTACAATACTGTTTGTCTTCACACATGACTAGAGGAGGATTAGTACTGTCACATACAGAAAAAAAATATGCCCAGAAGACCATTTTCCTGGTCAGTTTGAAATTTAGTCTCCAGATATTTTGACCACAAGCCATTACAAATATTTTTGTTCAGTGCTCTCCTCTTTGGTATTTTTTTCAGTTCTCTGAAAATTTAAGAAGTGGGTTTTTTCTTTATATCTTTCTATACTGTGTAAAATTAGTAAAGAAATTAAAATTCCTGCAGTGCGTTCAGTTTCTAAGTCACACAAATACTTGTGAACATCCTTTGCCATGGGGATATTTTAAGAAGATAATAAATCGAAAAGAGTAAATTAAAATAAGAGATGAAGCTTTAATAATTTTAGCAACTTTCAACACGAACCCTTGAAATAAAGAAGCTGCTTTAACATTAAAACTAATTCCTATCAGCATGAGAAATTTATATCCAAAATTATTATGAAAAGGTAGAAGCCTCGAACTGAGGTATACATAAAATAAAACCATATTTTTCTCCATCTGGAAGATGTCCTTTCAGACAGAACAGTCTTTGATCCTCCACCTGGACAGATACAGGCAGATCCTGCTGCTGAGAGGGAGCCCTATGAAAAACCTGTGGTGTCCTCTGGGCAGAAATGTCTCTGTCCATCTGAAGCCTTTTCCACAACAGAAAGCTCCATGAGTTTGAAGTCTGCTCTCTCACTCTGATTGCACTTCACAGAGATGTTCCTTCTACAACTTCAGGAAGTGTGAACACAGTATTAATAGCTTCATCAAATAAGGAATGAAGTGTTAAGAGTGATCCAACAAGTGACATGGGTGACAACCATGTGTTTCCCTAGCCTTGAGGCCATAAATTACAGGTAATCTCACCTGTGGGCAGTATGCAGCCAACAACATCGCAAACTTTGCAGGCACCTTACTTCTTTCTGCATTATTATGGGTTAGTAAAACAGCGCAGACAAAAGTCAGCCAAACGGAATTTCAAAGGCTCAATTAGCCCTTTACTGAGATAATCATAGAATGGTTTGGGTTGGAAAGGACTTTAAAGATCATCTAGTTTCAGCATCTGCTAATACCCTCCTTTGTGACAGCCCTCTAACATTTAGAGCTTATTAGTAGCCCTTTCTAAATGGAACTGTCATATGAAATGCAATCACCAAACAATTATGCCAAGGAATAATTTGGACAACTGGATAAATAAGAGATTTTCTTGTACTACAGTACTTTTAAACACACAAGCTTACAATATAATTGTCAGATGCATTTCTGACTTTACACCTTCCTGAAGAAAACCAGCAGGGAACCAGTATTTCAGACTGCAAACCCATGGGAAATGAAGCCTGAGGAGACACTATCAAGAAGCAAGGATACCACAGTCACACACATACAGGCACAACAGAGCTGAAGAAGAGATTTTGTTCTTCAGTCCAAGCTGATCCATGGCCAAGAACCTTCTGCTTTTCTAGAGGTGATGAGTCTGCTCTCAATACAAAAATTCACCCTCACAATCCACCCTCACATCATAGCCTCTTGAAAAAGGCAACACTCCACCCTCATTGCCCTCACTTCAATACACACTCTTTGAAAGCACAACAATTGCACTACTGAATTTTTTTTTTTCTATGGTACCATTTATCACTCAGTCTTCATTTCACCAGAGTAAGGTCTGCACCACCTTCTAGCACTGAACCCACACTCAGAGTCAAGGTCAGATTAAGGCACTGATATAACAACCATATCCACGTGTATGCACAGAAATCCTGAGGCAGTTTCCCAGAAGAGGTGAAATACCTCAGTTTATCTCAAATGAAGTTAAATCCTAGAATTTCTTCTCTGGAAATCCATCTAATACCATTTTCCTGAAGATTTAGACTTCGACTACTTCTCTCCTAATTTTATTAATTTTACTCCTAAAGAATCGCTCTCTGAGGGAAATAAGACATTTCTGGTGTTTTCTCCCAAAAGCAAGTACCTCCATGTAGCAGAAAGCTCCTCAGGAAAACCATCTTGTTTTATCATTGTTTCTGCAGATCTCTGGAAGGGAATAGAAGCAGACAAGGAGCCACAGGCTAAGGGAGTGCTGTGACATGCCAGAAGCACAAGTACATTTCCTGATGCTCTGCTAAATTTGTTGTTGACCCTAAGGTCAAACCTTTGAACCAGAAAATCACTGAGGTCACAGAAACACATGTATTATCTTCATAGTCCCTGTTTCAAATCAGTGACAACAGCTGGACTCTCTAAAACAGCCAGACTCTCCAAAACAATGTTTTATGTTCAGAATCAACAAAAAAAGTAAATCAATTTTCTAAACATTAAAAGATTTATGTTCCAAAGCCCTTTTCTTTAACAAATTTTTGTCTCACAGAGAATATGGAAATCACTCAGCTGAGCTGTATCAGGGCAACATATATTAATCTGAAGAACTGCATAAAATCAAATGGAGGGCATGGCCAGAAAAAAAACAAGACAAAACAAAACCACTAAATTCTGAATAAACTGAGCTTTGTAACATATATTCAGGATTTTTTGCTGAGATGTCACTACTTTCTCCTTCTCTGGAGTCAATAACTCTTTTGCGCAGGTCAAAATCAGGCTAAGACTTCTGCTTAGCTGAGCTTTTACATACTTGCTGAATTTAAGCACTGCATGAGCTCTTGCATATGTTTGTAAAACCCAGTTATCAGCTGTCTTTAAGGTGCGTTCAGACTGGGAACACAAAGACCAAGACTACAGTCACAGATCTGGAATCAGCCCACTCTTCCATACAGAGACACCAATTACTCTAGGTTTCAGCACTGGCCTGACTTCGTTACTTCTGAAACCAATGGGACCATCATGGATAGCTTTAAAATGTTCCTAGCTGCTGTCAACACTAGAAGCCTTCAGGAAAGCATTCAAGGGATAATTGTGCATCCTTTTACAGGCAGATACAAGTTTAGTCTACCAAAGGTACAGGCTGACTCTTGGTTGTATTAACTCCGTGAAGAGTCAGTGTATGCATACTCTCAGATGAATTATCTCTGTTTCAGAAACATTATTATAGAGCTACAGGGCTCCAGTTTGCTAACAGTACAGTCAGAGCAAGCTTACATTTGTCTGGAAATACTACAGGGACTACTTAAAGAGAGGATGCAGTTACACCTGAAAACCTATGCAGCTGCACCTGAAAACCTTGGATAAATTTATTCTTTCTGCCCCAAAACATATCTACATTGGCAGAAATGCAAGTTTGATTTGTCACAGTAAATCACCTGATGAACTTACAAATTATGCTAGATGATCTCGGGAATCAAGTATTAGTCCTGCAAAATGGTTTATGCATCATTTTCCCAGCAATTCTAATAGCAATCTCAGTATGTTTGCAGAACATCTGTTCTTCAGAATTCAGGAGAATTCTGTTTGCCACAGTGACATGTACAGACCATTCCTGTTTCTTTTTTT